>CM033473.1:238801467-238817030 GCA_019447015.1 Hymenochirus boettgeri | reverse complement strand
GGGCTGCATTTGGGACAGAGCTGGAACCCTTGATTTGGGACAGAGGGAGGACCCTGGATTTGGGACAGAGGGGAGACCCTGGATTTGGGACAGAGGGAGGGGCTGGATTTGGGAAAGAGGGGGGACCCTGGATTTGGGACAGAGGGGGGAAGGGATTTGGGATAGGGGGGACCCTGGATTTGGGACAGGGGGGAGCTGGATTTGGGACAGAGAGGGGGCCTGGATTAGGGACAGAGGGGGTACCCCATCCTGTCCCCAATCCAGCCCCCCCCCCCACTGTGCCAGATCCAGGCTCCCTCTCCTCTGTCCCAAATCCAGACCCCTGTCCCAAATCTAACCCCCCTTTGTCCCAAATCCATGGGTCCCCCTCTGTCCCAAATCCAGGGTCCCCCCCCAAACTGTCCCAATCCAGGTCCCCCCACTGTCCCAAATCTAGAGTTCCCCCCTGTCCCAAATCTAGAGTCCCCCCCTTGTCCCAATCTAGAGTTCCCCCACTATCCCAAGCCCAGGGTTCCCCTCTGTCCCAAATCTTGGGTCCCTCCTCTGTCCCAAATCCAGCCCCCCCTGTCCCAAATCTAGGATCACCCCCTCTGTCCCAAATCCAGCCCCCTCTCTGTCTCAAATACAGGGTCCCCCCCTATCCCAAATCCAGCCCCCCCTCTGTCCCAAATCCAGGGTCACCCCCCTGTCCCAAATCCAGCCCCCCCTGTCTCAATTGAGGGGGGCCCTCTGTCCAAATCCAGCCCCCTTTGTCCCAAATGCAGCCCCTCTGTCCAAATGCAGGGTCATCCCCTTTGTCCCTTATCCAGGCCCCCTCTCTGTCCCAAATCCAGCTCCCCCCTGTCCCAAATCCAGGGTCCCCCCCTATCCCAATCCATCCCCCCCTCTATCCCAAATCCAGGGTCCCCCCTGTGTCCAAATCCCCCCTCCCCCTGTCCCAAATCCAGGGTCCCCCCTCTGTCCCAAATCAAGGGCCCCACCTCTGTCCTAAATGCAGCCCCTCCTCTGTCCTAGATCAAGGGGCCCTTCTGTCCCAAATCCGGGACCCTTTCTTCCAAATGCAGCCCCCCTCTGTCCCAAATCCAGGGCCCCTCTCTGTCCCAAATCCAGACCCCCTCTGTTCCGAATCCAGACCCCCATCTGTCCCCAATCCAGGCCCCCCCACTGTGCCAGATCCAGGCTCCTCTCCTCTGTCCCAAATCCAGACCCTGTCCCAAATCTAACCCCCCACCCCCCCTGCCCCAAATCCAGGGTCCCCTCTGTCCCAAATCTAGAGTCCCCCCTCTGTCCCAAACTAGAGTTCCCCCCACTATCCCAAACCCAGGGTTCCCCCTCTGTCCCAAACCCAGCCCCCTTCTGTCCAAAATAAGGCCGCCTTTGTCTTAAATCCAGGGTACCCCCTCTTTCCCAAACTCTTGGGTCCCCCTTCTGTCCCAAATCCAGCCCCCCCTGTCCCAAATCTAGGGTCACCCCCTCTGTCCCAAATCCAGCCCCCTCTCTGTCTCAAATACGGGTCCCCCATCTCTCCCAAATCCAGCCCCTCCTTTGTCCCAAAAGCCCCTCTCTGTCCCAAATGCTGGGTCCCCCCTATGTCCCAAATCCAGCCCCTCCCTCTGTCCCAAATCCAGGTCCCCCCTCTGTCCCAAATCAAGGCCCCACCTCTGTCCCAAATGCAGCCCCCCCTCTGTCCTAGATCAAGGGACCCCTCTGTCCCAAATCCAGGAACCCTCTCTGTCCCAAATGCAGCCCCCCTCTGTCCCAAATCCAGGGCCCCTCTCTATCCCAAATCCAGACCCCTCTGTCCCGAATCCAGACCCCCATCTGTCCCCAATCCAGCCCCCCCACTGTGCCAGATCCAGGGTCCTTCCCCCCCTCGGTACGATCAAGGCTGTGATTGCTGACATTACAACAGTCATTCCAATGATTGACGCTGTTTCATCTGCTGCCTGTATACATTGCCTTATGTCCAATATCACATGGAAATAGAGGAATCGAGACAGAACGTCTACCAATGCCAGGGAGAATTAAGAAACATTATAGGGAGGCCTTTAGCAGTTAAACTCTCATGTACATATGGAAATTAACTCTATTGTAACATTGCACAAATCCGACTTTAAAATCAGATATTTAAATTGTATTCCAGCAAACAAGAACTAAATAAAGTCAATTCCTATTGATCTAACTGAATAAAACAAATATGATACATGATCTGAATGAATGAGAACCTTTGCAAAAGACAGCCACTACAAGAAAAATCTTATAGACTCGCCAACAGGATGAAGCCGTTGATCAAGCAGTGTATCAAAGCAAAGTGGTTCCCTACTGGATTTTTCAAATACAGGGATAAATTCTATAAGCAAAAACATGGAGTGTGCTATGGGATGTCCAGTTTCACCCATCGTGGCCAACCTTACATGGAGAAAGTGGAAACCCAGGCACTTATTCCCAGCCACTGGTTCAGATATGTGGATGACACTGGTTAAAATCCACCAGAAGGAAGTACAAGCCTTCACAGAACACATCAATGCTGCAGACCAGAACATCACATTTACAAAGGAAGAGGTACAAAACAACACACTGGCTTCTTGGACTGCTTGTAGAAGTCAGGGAGAATGGTAAAATGGAAGTAGAGTTTACAGATAACCAACACACACAGATCAGTATTTGATGTTTGACTCCCACCACCTTTAGATCACAAGCTGGTGTCATCAGAACCCTGCAACACAGAGCTGAGAACATCCCCACTAGCACAGAGGTGAAGGCTAAAGAAATGAAACATTCAGAGGAGCCCTTAAAACTTGTGAAAACCAGACTGGGCATTTGTCAAGGGGTAGAATGAAAGAAAATAATATGAATACAACAGTAAAGGGGGAAAGCAAGACAGGAGAAAGAACATGGTCATCCCATATGTAGCAGGGGTCTCAAGAAATAAGAAGAATTTTAAAAAAACACCGTATCCCTGTCTGCTTAAACGAAAACAACACTGAGGCAGCAATTGGACATCCGAAAGACCAGTACCAAAGCACAAAAAGCAACTCATATACGCAGTGCAGTGAAGAGTGCTCTGATTTGTATGTGGGGGTGACCAAACAGCAACTGCACCAACATATGGCCTAGAACAGGAGAGCCAATTCTTGGGTCAGGACTCAGATGTGTACCTACATCTTAAGGATAAAGGACATACCTTTGAAGATTGTAATGTCAACATCTTGGAAAGGAACAGAACTGGTTCAAGAGTGGTGTTAAGGAGGCCATTTATATGAAAATAAAGGAACCAAGCCTGAATAGAGGTGGAGTGTTCAACACCAACTGTCTGCCATGTACAATGCTGTTTTGACACCTTACCCTGGGCAGTTTCGATAACACACTTTGCCTCAATGCATCAACACCTTGCATTCAGAAGGTCTCAAACACCTGGCTGTCATATGCTAATTGGGACTTTCCAGGGTACATAATTGCCACAGATTCTTGCAAAGACACTTCTGAATTGAGAAAGCCAGTCGGATGACTAGCTAAATGTCTTCAAGAAAAATAAATTAAGTCTATGTTTTATTCAATTAGATCAATGGACTGTGAAGTTTAGTTCTTGAAGACGTTTCGCTAGTCATCCAACTGGCTTTCTCAATTCAGAATGACTTGTACAAGAATCTGTGGCAATAGTACCCTGGAAAATCCCAATTAGCATATCACAGCCAGGTGTTAAGGGCGTGATTAGATAGTGGCTAAGAGGTTGTATAGGAACGCCCAGAGTAAGGTGTCAAAACAGCATTGTACATGGCAGACAGATGGTGTCGAACCCCCCACTCTTATTAGGCTTGGTTTCTTTATTTCACATAAATGGCCTCCTTAACACCTCTCTTGAACCAGTCACGTTCCTTGCCAATATGTTAACATTACAATCTTCAAAGGTATGTCCTTTATCCAAGATGCAGGTACACTGCTGAGTCCTACCGAGGAATTGGCTCTTCTGTGCTGGGCCATACGTTGATGCAGTTGTTGTTTGGTCTCCCCACATACAAATCAGAGATTCTTCACTGCTCTGCACTGCGTATATGATGTCGCTTTCTTGTGTTCTGCGATTGGACTTTCGGGATGTACCAATTGCTGCCTCAGCGTGTTGTCGGTTTAAAGCAGACAGGGATACGGTTGTTTTTTGAAAACTCTTCTTAATTTCTCAGAGACTCCTGCTACATATGGGATGACCATGTTCTTTCTCCTGTCTTGCTTTTCCCCTTCACTGTTGGTATTCGTGTTCTTTTCTTTCCTTCCTATAACAACTCTTAGCCACTATCTAATCACGCCCTTAACACCTGGCTGTGATATGCTAATTAGGATTTTCCAGGGTACATAATTGCCACAGATTCTTGTACAAGTCATTCTGAATTGAGAAAGCCAGTGGATGACTAGCGAAACATCTTCAAGAACTAAACTTCAAGTCCAGTTGATCTAATTGAATACAACAGATATACCATGACTGGATGAATGAGAACCTTCACAAGCATAAACTTAAGTCCAGTTGATCTAACTGAATACAACAGATATACCATGATCTGGATGAATGAGAACACTTCACAAGCATTAGGACAGGAATTCTAAAAAAATGTGCCTCCAGATGTTTGGATGCTGGGAGTTTAGTTTCAAAAGTAACTATATTGTGTGGACAGCTCTGGTGGTGCACATATAAAATCTACACTTTTATTGACACACCGCCACGAGGTCACAGGTATAAATCTATCAAATTTCCGCATCAAATCCATATAAGCAACCTGCATGACTAAGAGCATGGTTAATGCTCAAAACGCATTAGGCATGTAGAACGTTTTTAAATGTCGTTTATAAAAGCTGAATGTGCCGGGTGATCTCTATATCTGACGAGGAGTGTGGACCTAGAACATTATTGTGTGCTTGTATCCAACAGGATTGCTTACTTATAAAAACAATACAAACAGTCAATGGGTTTTATGGGGGGGGGGTTCTATTGTTTGTTCTTTGGAATATTCACTGATATCATGAGTTTGCAGGTTCGATTCCCTAGAAGTATTTATTATGTTTCCTACTTTCATGCTAGTTAAGAATTATTTTTTTCTATGAAAAGCAAAGGAATTAATCATTGTTAGGGACAGACCATTTAAAAAAGCTGGGTGTGTGTCCAGCTAAGGTGGATATGGAAGCTACGACAAGTAGAGATGGATCTTCCGTTGATATTGTAGTCTTGTTAATATTTTTGTTATGCTGTAGTCTTATGATACTGCAGGTATTTTGTTGTTTTTGTAGTGTGGTTGTGTAATTGTTGTGGAAGGGCCATGGCCACCTCCACACTAAAATGTAAACTTACCCTCTCCTTCGGTAGGTAGTCTGTCCATAGTGCTGGAAAGGAGCACTGTGCCTTCCTGAAACATGATGTAGCTTGATTTCCAGTGTAAGGTGTAAGGTGAAATAAAGAGAAAAAACACAAATGCAGTTTTGCGATATATTGATCTTGCAACTTAATGCACACACATAAAACCAACCACCGTATTGGTATTTTACAGTGTTTTATTTCAATCACAGTCATTTATAGGTGTGCAGTGATGGTTAGAAATCTCCAGTCTAATGTGTAGCCAGTTGTTTCTTCTGCATATCTTTCCCATAAAATGTATTTCCTGAAAATACCACATCCTCTGCTACAAAAGACTTCCTTTTTTTGCTTAGAAGAATACATTTTGAAATCCATGTTCATACGTTACCCTCTTGGCTATGGTGGCTATATTCTTCATTCTTTTCTGTAAATGTTTCTATAAAAGCAAAAGATCCATTATTCCAGGAACACATTGTACATGTGTACCAGTTTATGCCATTATCAAATGGATAACCTGATAACTTTTTATATTAATGTATAGAAACCCCCAAAATACAGTTAGGAGCATTCCGGGGGGGTGGGTAGCAAAAGTGGGCATGACCAGGGAGGAGATTAGAGTCTCCTCTGATCGCGGGGGTGTTTGGGGTGGTATCGCGGGGAGTGCAGGAGACCACCCCAGAATGTGGGAGAATCCCGCAAGTGGGTGGGATACCTGAGAGCGGCAAGGCACTGGGTCAGGTAAGTCACTTCAGAGGCATCTTTGGGAATTATGTATATGTTGGAGGACTAAGTTATGATATACCCCCATAATAAAATTTTTGTTCAACTCTTTCCCTTTTAGCAAAATTTGTTTCTGCAAAGACTGTGTTTTCCAGGAACACTTCTGTTCTGCTACAGCAAAAGGAAACTATGTGCACAAGCTTGATGGGAACTTTATCTGTTGCACCAGTTACCATGTGCAGGACTAAGAATTCCTGTTGTTTTCCAGGTAGTAATCACTATCTTAATGGTTTATAAAGATACTAGACATTAAGCCTGTTACAATAATGGGCGCTAAGAGCCCAGAGTGCACCCTTAGTGTCCCAAGGCCATCGCCCCCCTTCCATGTCCAAAGGCCATAGCCCCCTCCTCCATGTCCCAAGGCCAGAGTCCCGTCTTAGGTCCCAAGGCCAGAGTCCTCTTTCGTCCCAAATCTAGAGTCCCCCCTCTGTCCCAAATCTAGATTTCCCCCCTCTGTCCCAAATCAGAGTCCCCCCTTGTCCCAAATCTAGAATTCCCCCACTATCCAAAACCAGGGTCCCACCTTTGTCCCAAATCCAGCCCCCCCTTTGGTCCAAAATTCAGGCCGCCTTGTCTTAAATCCAGGGTCCCCCCCTCTGTCCCAAATCCAGCCTTCCCCTCTGTCCCAAATCTAGGATCAATCTCTGTCCAAATCCAGACCCCTCTCTGTCTCAAATGCAGGGTCCCCCCCTCTGTCCCAAATCCAGCCCCCCTCTGTCCCAAATACAGGGTCCCCGCTCGTCCCAAATCCAGCCCTCCCCCCTCTGTCCCAAATCCAGGGTCCCCCCTTGGTCCCAATTAGGGTCCACCTCTGTCCAAATCCAGCCCCCCCTCTGTCCCAAATCCAGCCCTTTGTCCAAAATCCAGCCCCTCCTCGGTCCCAAATGCAGGGTCACCCCTCTGTCCCTAATCCAGCCCCCCCCTGTCTTCAAATCGAGGGGGGACCTCTGTCCAAATCCAGTCCCCCTTGTCCAAATGCAGCCTCTCTCTGTCCCAAATGCAGGGTCAACCCCTCTGTCCCTAATCCAGGCCCCCTTCTGCCCAATCCAGCTCCCTCCTGTCCCAAATCAGGGTCCCTCCTATCCCAAATCCATTCCCCCTTGTCCCAAATCCAGGGTCCCCCCTCTGTCCCAAATCCAGCCCTCCCTCTGTCCCAATCCAGGTCTCCCCTCTGTCCAAAATCCAGGGTCCCCCCTCTGTCCCAAATCAAGGGTTCCAGCTCTGTCCCAAATGCAGCCCCTCCTCGTCCTAGATCAAGAGGCTCTTCTGTCCCAAATGCAGGAAACCCCTCCTGTCCCAAATGCCACCCCCCCTCTGTCCCAATCCAGGGCCCCTTCTCTGTCCCAAATCCAGACACCCTCTGGCCAAATCCAGACCCCCATCTGTCCCCAATCCAGCCCCCCCACTGTGCCAGATCCAGGCTCTCTCCTCTGTCCCAAATCCAGACCCCTGTCCCAAATCTAACCCCCTTTGTCCAAATCCGGGGTCCCCCTCTGTCCCAAATCCAGGGTCCCCCACTGTCCCCAATCCAGAGTCTCCCCTCGTCCCAAATCTAGAGTTCCCCCTCTGTCCCAAATATAGAGTCCCCCCTCTTGCCCAAATCTAGAGTTCCCCACTATCCCAAACCCAGGGTTCCCCCTCTGTCCCAAATCCAGCCCCCCCTTCTGTCCAAAATATAGGCCGCCTTTGTCTAAATCCAGGGTACCCCCTCTCTTTCCCAAATCTGGGTCCCTCCTCTGTTCCAAATCCAGGGTCCCCCCTCTGTCCCAAATCCAGGGCCCCCACCTCTGTCCAAAATCCAGCCCCCCCTCTGTCTCAAATCGAGGGGGGCCCTCTGTCAAAATCCAGCCCCCCTTGTCCCAAATGCAGCCTCTCTCTGTCCCAAATGCAGGGTCACCCCCTCGTCCCTAATCCAGGCCCCTCTCTGTCCCAAATCCAGCCCTCCCCTCTTGTCCCAAATCCAGGGTCACCCCCTCGGTCCCAAATCAGGGTCCACCTCTGTCCCAAATCCAGCCCCCCTCTGTCCCAAATCAGCCCCCTTTGTCCAAAATCCAGCCCCTCCTCTGTTCCAAATGCAGGGTCACCCCCTCTGTCCCTAATCCAGGCCCCCTCTCTGTCCAAATCCAGCCCCACTGTTCAAATCCAGGGTCCCCCCTCTGTCCCAAATCCAGGGCCCCCACCTCTGTCCCAAATCCAGGCCCCCCTCTGTCTCATATCGAGGGGGGCCCTCTGTCCAAACCAGTCCCCCCTTGTCCCAAATGCAGCCTCTCTCTGTCCCAAATGCAGGGTCACCCCCTCTGTCCCTAATCCAGGCCCCCTCTCTGTCCCAATCAGCTCCCCCTGTCCCAAATCCAGGGTCCCTCCATCCAATCCATCCCCCCCTCTGTCCCAAATCCAGGTCCCCCTTGTCCAAATCCACCCCCCTCTGTCCCAAATCCAGGGTCTCCCCCTGTCCCAAATCCAGGGTCCCCTTCTGTCCCAAATCAAGGGTTCCAGCTCTGTCCAAATGCAGCCCCTCCTCTGTCCTAGATCAAGAGGCTCTTCTGTCCCAAATGCAGGAACCCCCTTGTCCCAAATGCCACCCCCCTCTGTCCCAAATCCAGGCCCTTTCTGTCCCAAATCCAGACCCCCTTGTCCCAAATCCAGACCCCCATCTGTCCCCAATCCAGCCCCCCCACTGTGCCAGATCCAGGCTCCTCTCCTCTGTCCCAAATCCAGACCCCTGTCCAAATCTAACCCCCCTTTGTCCCAAATCCAGGGGTCCCCTCTGTCCCAAATCCAGGGTCCCCCCACTGTCCCAATCCAGAGTCTCCCTCTGTCCCAAATCTAGAGTTCCCCCTCTGTCCCAAATATAGAGTCCCCCCTCTGTCCCAAATCTAGAGTTCCCCCACTATCCCAAACCCAGGGTTCCCCCTCTGTCCCAAATCCCGCCCCACCTTCTGTCCAAAATATAGGCCGCCTTTGTCTTAAATCCAGGGTACCCCCTCTCTTTCCCAAATCTTGGGTCCCTCCCTGTTCCAATCCAGGGTCCCCCCTCGTCCCAAATCCAGGGCCCCCACTCTGTCCCAAATCCAGCCCCCCTCTGTCTCAAAACGAGGGGGGCCTCTGTCCAAATCCAGCCCCCCCTTGTCCCAAATGCAGCCTCTCTCTGTCCAAATGCAGGGTCGCTGGATTTGGGACAGAGAGGGGGCCTGGATTAGGGACAGAGGGGGTGACCCTGCATTTGGGACAGAGAGAGGCTGCATTTGGGACAAGGGGGGGCTGGATTTGGACAGAGGGCCCCCCTCGATTTGAGACAGAGGGGGGGCTGGATTTGGGACAGAGGTGGGGGCCCTGGATTTGGGACAGAGGGGGGACCCTGGATTTGGAACAGAGGAGGGACCCAAGATTTGGGAAAGAGAGGGGGTACCCTGGATTTAAGACAAAGGCGGCCTATATTTTGGACAGAAGGGTGGGGCTGGATTTGGGACAGAGGGGGAACCCTGGGTTTGGGATAGTGGGGGAACTCTAGATTTGGGACAGAGGGGGGACTCTAGATTTGGGACAGAGGGGGAACTCTAGATTTGGGACAGTGGGGGGACCCTGGATTTGGGACAGAAGAGATGGGTCCTGTTTGGGACAGAGGAATTGAATCCTAGATGTGGACAGAGGGCAGGCTGGGGACCCAAGATTTGGGAAAGAGAGGGGGTACCCTGGATTTAAGACAAAGGCGGCCTATATTTTGGACAGAAGGGTGGGGCTGGATTTGGGACAGAGGGGGAACCCTGGGTTTGGGATAGTGGGGGAACTCTAGATTTGGGACAGAGGGGGGACTCTATATTTGGGACAGAGGGGGAACTCTAGATTTGGGACAGAGGGGAGACTCTGGATTTGGGACAGTGGGGGGACCCTGGATTTGGGACAGAGGGGGACCCCTGGATTTGGGACAAAGGGGGGTTAGATTTGGGACAGGGGTCTGGATTTGGGACAGAGGAGAGGAGCCTGGATCTGGCACAGTGGGGGGGCTGGATTGGGGACAGATGGGGGTCTGGATTTGGGACAGAGGGGGTCTGGATTTGGGACAGAGAAGGGGCCCTGGATTTGGGACAGAGGTGTTCCTGCTTTGGACAGAAGAGCCTCTTGATCTAGGACAGAGAGGGGCTGCATTTGGACAGAGCTGGAACCCTTATTTGGACAGAGGGGACCCTGGATTTTGGGACAGAGGAGACCCTGATTTGGAACGAGGAGGGGCTGGATTTGGGACAAGGGGGACCCTGGATTTGGGACAGAGGGGGGAATGATTTGGGATAGGGGACCCTGATTTGGGACAGGAGGGAGCTGGTTTGGGACAGAAGGGGCCTGATTAGGGACAGAGGGTGACCCTGCCTTTGGTACAGAAGAAGAGGCTGCATTTGGGACAAGGGGGGACTGGATTTGGACAGAGGGCCCCCCTCGATATGAGACAGAGGGGGGGCTGGATTTGGGACAGAGGTGGGGGCCCTGGATTTGGGACAGAGGGGGGACCCTGGATTTGGAACAGTGGGGCTGGATTTGGGACAGAGAGGGGGCCTGGATTAGGGACAGAGGGGGTGACCCTGCATTTGGGACAGAGGAGGGGCTGGATTTTGGACAAAGGGGGCTGGATTTGGGACAGAGGGGGGGCTGGATTTGGGACAGAGGTGGACCCTGAATTTGGGACCGAGGGGGTGACCCTGGATTTGGGACAGAGGGGGAGGGCTGGATTTGGGACAGAGAGGGGGCCTGGATTAGGGACAGAGGGGGTGACCCTGCATTTGGGACAGAGAGAGGCTGCATTTGGGACAAGGGGGGGCTGGATTTGGACAGAGGGCCCCCCTCGATTTGAGACAGAGGGGGGGCTGGATTTTGGACAGAGGTGGGGGCCCTGGATTTGGGACAGAGGGGGGACCCTGGATTTGGAACAGAGGAGGGACCCAAGATTTGGGAAAGAGAGGGGGTACCCTGGATTTAAGACAAAGGCGGCCTATATTTTGGACAGAAGGGTGGGGCTGGATTTGGGACAGAGGGGGAACCCTGGGTTTGGGATAGTGGGGGAACTCTAGATTTGGGACAGAGGGGGGACTCTATATTTGGGACAGAGGGGGAACTCTAGATTTGGGACAGAGGGGAGACTCTGGATTTGGGACAGTGGGGGGACCCTGGATTTGGGACAGAGGGGGACCCCTGGATTTGGGACAAAGGGGGGTTAGATTTGGGACAGGGGTCTGGATTTGGGACAGAGGAGAGGAGCCTGGATCTGGCACAGTGGGGGGGCTGGATTGGGGACAGATGGGGGTCTGGATTTGGGACAGAGGGGGTCTGGATTTGGGACAGAGAAGGGGCCCTGGATTTGGGACAGAGGGGGGTGGCATTTGGGACAGAGGGGGTTCCTGCATTTGGGACAGAAGAGCCTCTTGATCTAGGACAGAGGAGGGGCTGCATTTGGGACAGAGCTGGAACCCTTGATTTGGGACAGAGGGGGGACCCTGGATTTTGGGACAGAGGGGAGACCCTGGATTTGGGACAGAGGGAGGGGCTGGATTTGGGACAGAGGGGGGACCCTGGATTTGGGACAGAGGGGGGGATGGATTTGGGATAGGAGGGACCCTGGATTTGGGACAGGGGGGAGCTGGATTTGGGACAGAGAGGGGGCCTGGATTAGGGACAGAGGGGGTGACCCTGCATTTGGGACAGAGAGAGGCTGCATTTGGGACAAGGGGGGACTGGATTTGGACAGAGGTCCCCCCTCGATTTGAGACAGAGGGGGGGCTGGATTAGGGACAGAGGGGGTGACCCTGCATTTGGGACCGAGGAGGGGCTGGATTTTGGACAAAGGGGGCTGGATTTGGGACAGAGGGGGGGCTGGATTTGGGACAGAGGTGGACCCTGAATTTGGGACCAAGGGGGTGACCCTGGATTTGGGACAGAGGGGGAGGGCTGGATTTGGGACAGAGCGGGGACCCTGTATTTGGGACAGAGGGGGGCTGGATTTGGGACAGAGGGGGGACCCTGCATTTGAGACAGAGAGGGGTCTGGATTTGGGACAGAGGATTGATCCTAGATTTGGGACAGAGGGGAAGGCTGGATTTGGGACAGAGGGGGGGACCCTGGATTTAAGACAAAGGCGGCCTGAATTTTGGACCAAAGGGGGGGCTGGATTTGGGACAAAGGTGGGACCCTGGGTTTTGGATAGTGGGGGAATTCTAGATTTGGGACAGAGGGGGGACTCTAGATTTGGGACAGAGGGGGGAAATCTAGATTTGGGACAGAGGGGGGACTCTAGATTTGGGACAGAAAGAGGACTCTGGCCTTGGGACACTAAGACGGGACTCTGGCCTTGGGACATGGAGGAGGGGGCTATGGCCTTTGGACATGGAGGAGGGGGGCGATGGCCTTGGGACACTAAGGGTGCACTCTGGGCTCTTAGCGCCCATTATTGTAACAGGCTTAATGTCTAGTATCTTTATAAACCATTAAGATAGTGATTACTACCTGGAAAACAACAGGAAAATTCTTAGTCCTGCACATGGTAACTGGTGCAACAGATAAAAGTTCCCATCAAAGCTGTGCACATAGTTTCCTTTTGCTGTAGCAGAACAGGAAGTGTTCCTGGAAAACACAGTCTTGCAGGAAACAAATTTTGCTAAAAGGGAAAGAGTTGAACAAAAATTTTATTATGGGGGTATATCATAAACTTAGTCCTCCAACAATTATACATAATTCCCAAAGATGCCTCTGAAGTGACTTACCTGACCCAGTGCCTTGCCGCTCTCAGGTATCCCACCCCACTTGCGGGATTCTCCCACATTCTGGGGTGGTCTCCTGCACTCCCGCGATACCACCCCAAACACCCCCGCGATCAAGAGGAGACTCTAATCTCCTCCCTGGTCATGCCCACTTTTGCTAACCACCCCCCCGGGAATGCTCCTAACTGTATTTTGGGGGTTTCTATACATTAATATAAAAAGTTTATCAGGTTATCCATTTGATAATGGCATAAACTGGTACACATGTACAATGTGTTCCTTGTGAATAATGGATCTTTTGCTTTTATAGAAAACATTTTACAGAAAAGAATGAAGAATAATAGCCACCATAGCCAAAGAAGGTAACGTATGAAACATGGATTTCAAAATGTATTCTTCTAAAGCAAAAAAAGGAAGTCTTTTGTAGCAGAGGATGTGGTATTTTCAGGAAATACATTTTATGGGAAAGATATGCAGAAGAACAACTGTGCTACACATTAGACTGGAGATTTCTAACCATCACTGCACACCTATAAATGACTGTGATTGAAATAAAACACTGTAAAATACCAATACTGGAATGTGGTTTTTAGTGGTGTGCAGTAAGTTGCAAGATCAATATATCGCAAAACTGCATTTGTGTTTTTTCTCTTTATTTCACCTTACACCTTACACTGGAAATCAAGCTACATCATGTTTCAGGAAGGCACAGTGCTCCTTTCCAGCACTATGGACAGACTACCTAACGAAGGAGAGGGTAAGTTTACATTTTAGTGTGGAGGTGGACATGGCCCTTTCCCACAACAATTACCACAACCACACTACAACAACAACAAAATACCTGCAGTATCAATAAGACTACAGCATAACAAAAATATTAACAAGACTACAATATCAACGGAAAGATCCATCTCTACTTGTCGTTAGCTTCCATAATCCACCTTAGCTGGACACACCCAGCTTTTTTAAATGGTTCTGTCCCTAACAATGATTAATTCCTTTGCTTTTCATAGAAAAAAATTTAATTCTTAACTAGCATGAAAGTAGGAAACATAATAAATACTTCTAGGGAATCGAACCTGCAAACTCATGATATCAGTGAATATTCCAAGAGAACAAACAAATAGAATCCCCCCCATAAAACCCATTGACTGTTTGTATTGTTTTATAAGTAAGCAATCCTGTTGGATACAAGCACACAATAATGTTCTAGGTCCACACTCCTCGGTCAGATATAGAGATCACCCGGCACATTCAGCTTTTATTAAACGAACATTTAAAAACAAGTTCTACATGCCTAATGCGTTTTGAGCATTAAACCATGCTCTTAGTCATAGGCAGGTTGCTTATATTGGATTTGATGCGGAAATTTGATAGATTTATACCTGTGACCTCATGTGCGGTGTGTCAATAAAAGTGTAGATTTTATATGTTGCACCACCAGAGCTGTCACAAACAATATAGTTACTTTTGAAAACTAAAACTCCCAGCATTCCAAACATCTGGAGGCACATTTTTTTAGAATTCCTGTCCTATATGCTTGTGAAGGTTCTCATTCATCCAGATCATGGTATATCTGTTGTATTCAGTTAGATCAACTGGACTTAAAGTTTATGCTTGTGAAGGTTCTCATTCATCCAGGTCATGGTATATCTGTTGTATTCAATTAGATCAACTGGACTTGAAGTTTAGTTCTTGAAGATGTTTCGCTAGTCATCCGACTGGCTTTCTCAATTCAGAATGACTTGTACAAGAATCTGTGGCAATTATGTACCCTGGAAAATCCTAATTAGCATATCACAGCCAGTGTTAAGGGCGTGATTAGATAGTGGCTAAGAGGTGTTATAGGAAGAAAAGAACACGAATACCAACAGTGAAGGGGAAAAGCAAGACAGGAGAAAGAACATGGTCATCCCATATGTAGCAGGAGTCTCTGAGAAATTAAGAAGAGTTTTCAAAAAACACCGTATCCCTGTCTGCTTTAAACCGAGCAACACGCTGAGGCAGCAATTGGTACATCCGAAAGTCCCAATACCGAAACACAAGAAAAGCGACATCATATACGCAGTGCAGAGCAGTGAAGAATGCTCTGATTTGTATGTGGGGGAGACCAAACAACAACTGCATCAACGTATGGCCCAGCACAGAAGAGCCAATTCCTCGGGTCAGGACTCAGCAGTGTACCTGCATCTTAAGGATAAAGGACATACCTTTGAAGATTGTAATGTTAACATATTGGCAAAGGAACGTGACTGGTTCAAGAGAGGTGTTAAGGAGGCCATTTATGTGAAAATAAAGAAACCAAGCCTAAATAGAGGTGGGGGGGTTCGACACCATCTGTCTGCCATGTACAATGCTGTTTTGACACCTTACTCTGGGCGTTCCTATAACACCTCTTAGCCACTATCTAATCACACCCTTAACACCTGGCTGTGATATGCTAATTGGGATTTTCCAGGGTACATAATTGCCACAGATTCTTGTACAAGTCATTCTGAATTGAGAAAGCCAGTTGGATGACTAGCGAAACGTCTTCAAGAACTAAACTTCAAGTCCAGTTGATCTAATTGAATACAACAGATAGACTTAAAGTTTAGTTCTTGAAGACATTTAGCTAGTCATCCGACTGGCTTTCTCAATTCAGAATGTCTTGTGCAAGAATCTGTGGCAATTATGTACCCTGGAAAGTCCCAATTAGCATA
>CM033473.1:238600697-238801459 GCA_019447015.1 Hymenochirus boettgeri | reverse complement strand
ATATTGGCAAAGGAACGTGACTGGTTCAAGAGAGGTGTTAAGGAGGCCATTTATGTGAAAATAAAGAAACCAAGCCTAAATAGAGGTGGGGGGGTTCGACACCATCTGTCTGCCATGTACAATGCTGTTTTGACACCTTACTCTGGGCGTTCCTATAACACCTCTTAGCCACTATCTAATCACGCCCTTAACACCTGGCTGTGATATGCTAATTGGGATTTTCCAGGGTACATAATTGCCACAGATTCTTGTACAAGTCATTCTGAATTGAGAAAGCCAGTTGGATGACTAGCGAAACGTCTTCAAGAACTAAACTTCAAGTCCAGTTGATCTAATTGAATACAACAGATAGACTTAAAGTTTAGTTCTTGAAGACATTTAGCTAGTCATCCGACTGGCTTTCTCAATTCAGAATGTCTTGTGCAAGAATCTGTGGCAATTATGTACCCTGGAAAGTCCCAATTAGCATATGACAGCCAGGTGTTTGAGACCTTCTGAATGCAAGGTGTTGATGCATTGAGGCAAAGTGGTGTTATCGAAACTGCCCAGGGTAAGGTGTCAAAACAGCATTGTACATGGCAGACAGTTGGTGTTGAACACTCCACCTCTATTCAGGCTTGGTTCCTTTATTTTCATATAAATGGCCTCCTTAACACCACTCTTGAACCAGTTCTGTTCCTTTGCCAAGATGTTGACATTACAATCTTCAAAGGTATGTCCTTTATCCTTAAGATGTAGGTACACATCTGAGTCCTGACCCAAGGAATTGGCTCTCCTGTTCTAGGCCATATGTTGGTGCAGTTGCTGTTTGGTCACCCCCACATACAAATCAGAGCACTCTTCACTGCACTGCGTATATGATGTTGCTTTTCTTGTGCTTTGGTACTGGGTCTTTCGGATGTACCAATTGCTGCCTCAGTGTGTTGTTCGTTTAAAGCAGACAGGGATACGGTGTTTTTTGAAAATTCTTCTTAATTTCTTGGAGACCCCTGCTACATATGGGATGACCATGTTCTTTCTCCTGTCTTGCTTTCCCCCTTTACTGTTGGTATTCATATTATTTTCTTTCATTCTACCCCTTTTGACAAATGCCCAGTCTGGATATTCACAAGTTTTAAGGGCTCCTCTGAGATGTTTCATTTCTTTAGCCTTCACCTCTGTGCTAGTGGGGATGTTCTCAGCTCTGTGTTGCAGGGTTCTGATGACACCCAGCTTGTGATCTAAAGGGTGGTGGGAGTCAAACATCAAATACTGATCTGTGTGTGTTGGTTATCTGTAAACCTCTACTTCCAGTTTACCATTCTCCCTGACTTCTACCAAGCAGTCCAAGAAAGCCAGTGTGTTGTTTTGTACCTCTTCCTTTGTAAATGTGATGTTCTGGTCTGCAGCATTGATGTGTTCTGTGAAGGCTTGTACTTCCTTCTGGTGGATTTTAACCCAGTGTCATCCACATATCTGAACCAGTGGCTGGGAATTAAGTGCCTGTGTTTCCACTTTCTCCATGTAAAGGTTGGCCACGATGGGTGAAACTGGACATCCCATAGCACATCCATGTTTTTGCTTATAGAATTTATCCCTGTATTTGAAAAATCCAGTAGGGAACACACTTTGCTTTGATACACTGCTTGATCAACGGCTTCATCCTGTTGGCGAGTCTATAAGATTTTTCTTGTAGTGGCTGTCTTTTGCAAAGGTTCTCATTCATTCAGATCATGTATCATATTTGTTTTATTCAGTTAGATCAATAGGAATTGACTTTATTTAGTTCTTGTTTGCTGGAATACAATTTAAATATCTGATTTTAAAGTCTGATTTGTGCAATGTTACAATAGAGTTGAATTTCCATATGTACATGAGAGTTTTAACTGCTAAAGGCCTCCCTATAATGTTTCTTAATTCTCCCTGGCATTGGTAGACGTTCTGTCTCGATTTCTCTATTTCCATGTGATATTGGACATAAGGCAATGTATACAGGCAGCAGATGAAACAGCAGTCAATCATTGGAATGACTGTTGTAATGTCAGCAATCACAGCCTTGATCGACCGCATGGAGGTAGGGGCCAGCTTACCCTGCCAGAATGGCGACAGTCATTATTCTTAAGTATCTGGTTAGTAATGCAGGTAATAAAGTGCAACATATATCAGTTGAGGTTGGGGGCAGGTAACTGACAAATGACCATTTTTTGTTTTAAGGGTGAAAATTCCCTTTTTACTTTGAAATTCAATGTCAAAATGACTCTTTGGTCAGCCGATCTGGCGGTGTAATGAAACTCTTTAGGTTGGTGCAGCTAATTGTAAGCTTTGGGGCAGCATCTGATATTAATTGACAAAACTAGTTCAGAATTTTACAATAAAATAAATACAATTCTCAAAAATACATAATCAATATATACATTTTCTGATCATTAGTCAGTTTTTACTGATCATGTGCAACTATGTATCTGGGTCTGAATTAGAGAATTATTGAATTCATTAACTTTAATCTTAGCTCCTTACGCATGGTGGATTTCGCTGGTTGGACCACCAACGCCCAACTGAACAACTACCCAACAGTGTGTATGGTGCTTTAGTTGCCTTTAATTTGTACTTTAGTCATTATTTAGGTATAAGTTACTATTAAAAGTCTGTGATAGATCAGTTTTTGTGCTTTAAAGGGTAATCCCAGCCCTAAAATGAAAACTTACATACAGGTAAATCAACCCCACAAAATCCTAATCTGTAATAGTTGGAAATCTGAAATAAATAAGAATTTAAGTTCTTTTAATTCTTTAAATCCTGCACAATATCCTGTTTTCCCAGTTTCTGCTTCCTGGTTCTTCCATTTAGTGACATCACAGACAATGACTGAATGATAATCCCCTAGCCTCTTCTGAGCATGCTCAGACTCAGTATGTGTCACTAAATTGCTCAGTTCCCACGAGGCATCCAGAAGTATAGCAGGCATACTGTAATGAATTCAAAGGGTAATGTAGGATATATCAACATATTTTTAAGACGCCATTCTTTCTAAAAGATGTTATTATGAGTGTGGAGTTGTCCTTTAAGTCAGGAAAAGTTAGTTTGTGCAAAGTATCCTTTAATTCTAACATATCGTTCCTTGGTCATGCTCATGACGTCTAGGGTAAGTATATGCTAGTAACATCATGCTTCCTAGGTCATCCTACATCTGTACACTGTAGTTAGATTCCTGAGACAGCCAGAGCTGTGAATTTAAACATATTCTTCCTTAGGACTGGGAACTACCTGCATCATGCCAAGGACCTGCATCAATTCATAGCTTTGGTTCACTACAGAGCCCATCACTTTCCAGAAGAAGTTGCAGAAATATATAGTTGCAGAATATTTTATCTTTGCACATTCAGGGTTATTCAATAAAAGTTCTTATCGTTTAAAATGGTGCTAATTTTGCCCCAACCAATCAGATCTTATTTAACATTTGTAAGCTAACATCTGGTTGATTATCTCTTAGAAAAAACAAAAACAACACAAAGAGCAATAATTATTATACATGTTATACCAGAAGATGTCACTGTTTTCTGCAATAAAAAAGACTGAGCAAAGGAATCGTGTGAGCACAGCACAGAAAACATGCAGGGAGATGTAATAAAAATTATTATTGTTAAAAATGGTGCCAATTTTGCCCCAACCAATCAGATGTTATTAACAATTTGAAAGCTAAAAATCTGATTGGTTGGGGCAAAATTAGCAGTATTTTTAACGTTAAACAGGCTCATTTATCCAGAGCCGCTATTGCTTTGGGTAAATGGCCCAATCGCGATTCAATATCACGTTTGTGAATGCGGGTAAATCCCGGTAAGGGATTTACTCAATGGGAAATGTTAAAATCCTGCGTTAAAACTAGCGCAAATGCAATATTGAATTGCGAGCATTGGATGCCCAGGTGATTTTTGGGTAACCCACGCATCCGATGCTAATATGGATTTAAAGTTGCGAACCAGTTACTGCGACTTTAACTCCATATATTTGCCCAGCGAGTCTGGGTAAATTGCCCCCAAGAACGTTTATTACATCTTCCTGAATGTCTTCAATTAAGAAGGCAACTAGTGAGCTCTTGATTTTACCCAGCATGCAACCAGGTTTATGCAGCAGCCCCAGGGGGTAGGGGGGGTCCATTAGTGGAATAGGCTATATATAGGCCAAAATGCAACAGGCTTTTGATTGCCATAAAAGTCTTTTAATTATTGTCTGCACTTTTTAATCATCTACAGAAATCTTGGCAAGCTGGCTATTATAGTGTTTTGTTTATCCCTTAGCATCTTGAGGGGTGCCGATGTGCTGTGCTATTATGGTCATTCAGTGAAGGAGCAACAAAAGGTGAAAGTGCTATATTCGTTAAAACAAAAGCAAAGACCCCATTTAACTAAATGGTCTAAGTTTTGCCAGAGAGAAGAAGACATGGGTGGGGCCTGCCTCTGCCCTATGCAAAACTGTCCATGTCAATTTAATCCTGCAAGGGGACCATCCAAGCACTGCCCCCCCACACCCAAATATGCCATGGCTGCGCCCAAGCCCTGCCTTTCCAGGAACAATGCTGAGTTTATCCAGGTCAGCATCAATGGTCCCTAGAGTCAGGAATATTCCACACGATACACAACAGATGGGTGTTATATGTGCTGGTTTGTAAAACCCACAAAAAACCCAAAAGGGAAATGTATTCATGGCTTTATTTGTATTGGACATTAGTTATACCTAACAATCAATGTACATTTCACCTCTCATGGATATAAGCCAGCCACTTGTGATGTGTATAAGACACATACCCCCAGGACACCTAGAATACACTGTCAGTTTGAGGAAGACCCCTCCTTTTTATATTTATAAGAACTTTCTTTTTACCATGGGGTACATGGGGCCTAGACTTTATGGCTAACTATCTAGTGGTGTCTACTCTTGGCATATGATACTTCATCTTATTTTTCTGTTGAGAAAGGATTGTGACAGGTTGTAGAATACAGAATGGAGCACATGACAGGAATTGGCTGGTGCAGAGGGTGGAGCGTGGAGTTAGAGGAGACAAGGAGGATCAGGAAGTATAGGTGGGAAGTTGGGTAATAAGTGGAAGGGTTTAGATATGCAAGGTGCCATTTTTGTTTCACATTGCAGCATGTTGGAGCAGTGTGTCACAAGCCAGAGTCATGGCATCCATATTGGCCCTTAAAGTGGGAGAGACTTGGACAAGAGAGCAGCTGGACCTCTCTCGGAACACTTGTTACCTCGGACCCGGCGCAAGCGACCTTCATCCCGGTACAGGCCGTCTGGAGCCGCTACATCATGAAGCAGATGGAGGCCAAGATCGGCATCTTCAAATCAGCTCACCCCAGTTCACGATGAACGCCTGGTAGGAGGACTCATTGGTGAGCAATTTTCTTCATCTTTCCCTGACTGTCCCCGCCCTGTTTTTCACCCAGCACGAGGCTTCAGCCGATGTTCCAGCCCAGAGGCTCAGGGCATCTCAATCCCAGGCTCCACTAAATCCTCCTCCAGCCTGGATGAGCAGATCCTGAGTCAGGCCTTAGACGCATCCCAGGAAAGACAGGGCCTCCCAGAGACATTCAAAGAAAAAGGACTCAGGCAGCGGCCTTGCGTCTGGACCCCAGAGCATTATAGGGGGAGCTAGGTCTCTGCAAGCTGGCCCTCTCCCATGCAGGACCCAATTCCCAGGGCCCCTCTATGGCAAGATTTCCAACTCTCACCCCCTTTTCAACCGGATATACGGCATTGGTTATGCCCTCAGGGGACATATTGCAAGCTGGTGGGAAAAACAATCCTTCTCCAGCTCCATTAATTGACACGGCGGTCCTATCTGGCGCCTATTTGGTGGGGCAGTGCCCAGCAAAGACTGAACACTGGGGGGGCTCCTGCACTGCCCAACCCCACCCCACACATTGGGAGATGGGTTAGCTCTCTCCCCCCTCATACTGTGGGGGGTCTTTTGGGCCTGGCAGGACACTCAACCCATCAGTCCCTAAATTCCATTAATTCACCATCCTTCCCCAAATGTTCCCAGGGCCACTCATTTCTCACCCAGGCAGGAGCCACTGGTGCTGCTAGCTCCCCAGCCAGTGGCACAAACATCAGGTGAGGTGATGACAGGTGTGGTGATGTCTAATCAGTTCAGGGGAGGGACCCAGAACAATGAGCTCTCTGTCAATTTCTTTATGATGGGGCTCAAAGAATTCATGGGGCAGTGGGAGAAGGGCTTGGGAGTGTTAAGCCCAACCCAAGCTTGAGGATATGACACATTTAGAGGGGGGATGTAAGGGACAGTACAGGCGAGCCCATTAGTGCTACCCCAGGCCAACTGGCAAAAAAGAGGTATTAACACAAGTAAGTGTGGGGGCAACACGCCCATGGGTACTAGAGAGTGCGAAAGTGGGGATCAGCCTATCTCTCTGATTTAAGATTAAGCATTTGGTAGCACATACAGGTGCTTCGAGCGCCCACCTTAAACAAGAAATTAGAGATAAGTGGGAGAAGGGTAAAGAACCTAGGAAAGTATGCATCAGCATGGTCTATAGGGTTTATGGGGGGTGGCGTGGCTGCGTTATGTCGAGCAAGTCCGACAGCGCATGATGGTCCATCGTTCCTAGCAATGGGAATCATAGGGTCATAGGGCTCTGGATGAAAACAATGACTGCTTTCAGCAATACAGGATTATGGGATTGTGTTGGGCGTACAGTGAAAGTCAGTATCGCTGTAGGTTAGGCACGAGGTTTCAGTATGTGGGGGAGGTAATCACTCAGCATTTAGAAATTTTAGACAGCAAAAAAGAGTAAACACTCCTTACCGTATTGACCTCAATTACAAAAGGAAGGAACACGGTGAACCTCAGCGGGATGCTCACTTCGCTGAATAAATACCCAGACAGGTAGGCAGCCACCTTCCAGGAAAAGGTTTTAGGTAAGGCATTCAAATACTGGGGAAACAATGGGCAGGTGGCAAATCAGCCAAGGAAATGGTGGCAATGGTTAAGGAGAAATGGGGTAAGTAAGTAGCTCTGGGGAGAATGGCCACCCACTAATGGAGAACTGGCGCATCTAACCTTTAGGTCTTGTTCCCAAGAGGGAGATGGGAAAATATAGACTCATCCATCATTTGTCATACCCAGAAGGGTTTTCGGTAAATGACGGGATAGACAAAAACCTGATTGAAGGGTCATACGCCTCTTTTGATCAGGCCATCCAATTTCACCCAGAGAGTATACACCTGCTGAGACATGTATGTCAAAAGATGCCTTCCAATGGGCTGCTCCCTTTATGCGCCTATTTTGAGGTGTTTGCTACCTTCTTAGGGGTGGTGGTGCAGGAGGAGACAAACTCAGAATAGTTAATCATTATTTGGATGCCTGTTATGGGTAGGGCCAGCAGGGTCTCCAAGATATTGGGTGACAAAGGAGACATTACTGCAAATTTACTACTGTCAGCACTAAATTAAATTTTTCACATTGCATTATGCCTATGGGTCGGGTTTTCTGCGGAAGGTTAGCTTTATCTTTGACAGGAGCGGTTAGACCTCGCCACTTCATCCGTATCACCAAACAGGTCAAAGCAGATTTACGAGTTTAGGAAATCTTCTTGACCAATTTTAAAAGGGCAGTCGGTGTGGCTGTATGAGGGGAGGTCCAACAAAGACTTGGACCTTTTCACGGATACGGTGAGTTCAGTGTGTTACGGAGAATATTTCCGTGGGAAGTGGAGCATAGGGAGCTGGCCTGAAGAGTGGTTTTCAAAGTGGTCTTACAAGAAACATTGCTTTCCTGGAACTGTTCCCAGTGGAAATAGCAGCGGAGTTGTGGGGTTCCCAGCTTGCCAATAAACGGGTGAACTTCCATTCCAATAACATGGCAGTGGTTAGTGCTATTAATAGCTGCTCAGCCCCTTCCCCACCAGTTATTACACTATTGAGATGCCTAGTTCTGAGTTGCTAGGTGAGGGCTGTACATGTAGCAGGGGTTTCCAATGGAATAGCAGACTCCCTTTCTCGTTTACAGTTGGACAGTTTTGGAGAGATGGCGACAGAGTCGGTGAGAGACCCCTACCCATGCCCAGAGCATCTGTGGAAAAGAAGTATGAAAGGTTAACAGGATGGATGCGGAACTCACTGGCCAAGTCCACGGGTGATGCATACCATCGCGTATGGGGGCAGTGGGAAGCAATGTAGGCAACCATGGGGCAGGTCTATGATGAAGCAAGGAAACTGTTAGTATTGGAAGGTTTGTCAAGTTCAGCCATGCGTGATCCGGAAAGGAAGTCCAAAAGGCTTGCAATAAGATAAGCAAAGCATTGAGCAGGTTTGTGCAGCATGGAGGAATGGCAATATGGCACACGCTGCTAGAGGGGCAGACAGAGTATTTTAGGTCCGACAGAGTCCATTAAACAGATTTAGGAGTGGATGTTTCAATTAAGAGGGTGTAACGAACTTACCTGCCACTCAAGTCCCGCACTGCACTTCCTGGTGGGCGGCATCGTAGATGTCATGACGTCACGATGCCGACACACAGGGCAGCGCGAGAATTCAAAAAACGGCATCCTCCTGGACCCGGTGCCTGATAGTAGCGTTAGCTACCTCCCCGGCTCCTTCTACTTACCTGCCCTGGATCCTGTTCCTCCAGCACCTATTTCTTACCTAGCCTGCTCCAGAGACTTACTTTGCCTGTTCCAGAGACTCCTTGCCATACCTGCACCAATTACTTACCTAGCCTGCTCCAGAGACTTACCTTGCCTGTTCCAGAGACTCCTTGCCATACCTGCACCAACTACTTACCTAGCCTGCTCCAGAGACTTACCTTGCCTGTTCCAGAGACTCCTTGCCATACCTGCACCAACTACTTACCTAGCCTGCTCCAGAGACTTACCTTGCCTGTTCCAGAGATGTACCTTGCCATACCAGCATCTATGTTTTACCTTGACTGTTCCTGAGTCTCCTTGCCAGTTCCAGTATCCTGCCTTCTGTCCAGCAGCACCTAGCTGCCATTCCTTAGCCTACAGTTCCCAGCAGTCTCTTGTATCCAGTTCTGCAATCCCACCAGCCATCGGAGCACCTTCTCCTAAAGCGTACTTGTAAGTACCCTGGCCTCCCGGCCGATTATTACAGAGGGAATAGAAATGGCATTTGTTTTTTGGAGGAGCATTCAGGCCTAAGGAGGTCAGGCCTTCATGCTATGGCGGTCTCTGGCAATGCTAAAGTGGCAGTAGCCCTAACGGAGGGCTGGAAAAAGGTTCCCAAGATGTATTGGCCTAATAACCTCCCTGGGGTGAAATGGGGCCTCAGGGGAGATAAATCATGGTGCCTCCTGAGCCGGAAAGTTGGAGAGGCGGGAGGCTTGGTTGCTAGTGGAGTTGGGAGCATTGCCAGAAAAGTTAATGGTTAAAGCTCCCCAAACTCTACTTACCTCCCCTCTTTCCTCCGCCGCGCTGCCGGCCTTCTGCTTGCGAGAAAATGCAAGCAGAGGGGCGGGACCGGCAGTCGCGTCTGTGATTGGCTGAGCGGCAGCCAATCACGGACGCGGCTGCCGGGAGCTCATTTTGGCGGAGGAAAGAGGAGAGGTAGTTCAACCCAATCAAAAGAAAGTTTGCTTTCCCAGTAAGTGTAGATGATATCCAGCAGTATTGCATTGTGGGAGAGAGTTATTGAGCATGTGCGAGTTAATGGCCAATCAAAAGAAAGTTTGATTCCCAGTAAGTGTAGATGATATCCAGCTGTATTGCATTGTGGGACTTACTGAGCATGTGCGAGTTAATGGCCAATCAAAACAAAGTTTGCTTTCCCAGTAAGTGTAGATGATATCCAGCGTATTGCATTGGGGAGAGAATTATTGAGCATGCACGAGTTAATGGCAATCAAAACAAAGTTGCTTTCCCAGTAAGGTGTAGATGATATCCAGCTGTATTGCATTGTGGGAGAGTGCTTCACATCCTGATGCAAGTGTTAGCGGAAGTGGGTGGGCGTGGCCAAACGACACTGTCTGTCTCTCTCTCTCTGTCTGTCTCTCTCTGTTTGTCTCTCTCTCTGTCTCTCCTTCTGTCTCTGTCTGTCTCTCTCTCTCTGTCAATTTCTCTGTCTCTTTCTCCTATTCTGTTAGGCAGCAGTGCTCACAATGATCAGCTTCCAGGTTAGTACAATTATTAAATTGTCACATTACTGTAATAGTGGCCGTGTATCTAGAGCCAATAGGAATACCCCATATAAACAAGCACCAGGTTCCTCCTTACTACCGCATGTGTGTAAAGTACAACATCTAACAAAGCCCTTCCACATTGGTCGGATCCAGTTAAAAGCAATAGTGTTCCGTTTAACTGGGAGAGAAGGCATTGCCTATAGAAATGGTGGGCGATCCCTGCTGTGCTAGGTATTGAGACGCTGCCTGTTCCTGCTTGAGAGCCCTGGGGATTAGCTGGAGGAGGGAGTTAATGTGTGTACAGTATTGTATGTATACAACTTGACAGCACTGGTCTGGGGCTCCAAGTGCCGAGGAAGCCCCGCGGAGCCTCCCAACACTCGCAGCAGGGCCTGGAAGCCTGGTTTTTGGCCGCGAACAACCGCAAACACCCCCTGGAAGACAGAACTACCGGGAAAGGCTCCAAGTGCCGCGGAGCCTCCCAACAATCGCGGCGGGGCCTGGGAGCCTGGTTTTCGCCCGCGAACAACCGCAAACTCCCCCTGGAAGTTGGAACTACCAGGAAGAGCTCCAAGTGCCGCGGGAAGTCCCGCGGGGCCTGGTTTTCAGCTGCAATCAGCCGCAAACTACCCCTGGAAGACGGAACTACCGGGAAAGGCTCCAAGTGCCGCAGGAAATTATCATTAGGTAAAAACGTATCAAACATAAAATTACACTACAAAAATAACAGCATTATTACTTAAAATATGTCATTCTAGATAGGACTACCCTAATATGGAGGGCCTTGTAAGTGGCGGGGTAGCTTACACTTATATATATTAATATATTTTAATAAATATATGTAACCAACACTCCAGCAAATTAAATTATATAAAATTAACACATAAAAACCCATGTGCACCAACGGGCACACTTTTGCTAGTATATATATATATAATATATATATATATATAAATATGATAGAAAATTGGTTAATGAATAGGATGCAGAGAGTAGTTGTTAATGGGGTTCATCATTATGGACTAAAGTGCTAAGTGGGGTGCCACACGGGTTCTTGTTGTGGCTGCTTCTATTTAATTTATTATTTATAATGATTTGGAATAGTGGGTATTGTCAGCAAGGTTTCTGGTTTGCTGACGGACCACAAAACTTTGTCGACCATTAACAACTTTAGAGAATGTGCAATCGTTGCAGGGGGATCTAGATAGATTGTCACATTGTGCTGTGGCAGATGAAATTCAATGTTGATAAATGTAAGGTGATGCATTTTGGACTTAAAAATCCTTGTGCTGCTTATACTATAAATGGCTCTGTGTTAAGTGAATCCCTGTTGGAAAGGGATCTTGGAGTTTTGGTGGATAACAAACTTAAAGGTAGCAAGCAGTGCCAGGCTGCAACAGCCAGAGCCAGCATGGTATTGTCTTGTATAAAGAGAGGTATGGATTCAAGGGAGGAAAATGTTATTCTCCCTCTTTACAAAGCATTGGTAAGGCCTCATTTGGAATATGCAGTGCAATTTTGGAATCCTGTGTACAAAAAGGACGTCTTTGAAATGGAAAGGGTTCAGAGAAGGGCAACTAAATTAAGGGGATTGGGGGAGCTTGAATATGAAGAGAGACTGGAAAAGTTACAATTATGTACGCTGGAGAAAAGGCGCTTGCGTGGGGATATGATTACTGTGTATAAATACATTAACTGGCCATACAATAAACTATCTGGGGCATTGTTCACCAATAGAACATGTCAAAGGACACAAGGACATCCCTTAAGACTTGAAGAAAAAAGGTTTAGGCTTCAAGTTGGGAAAGGGTTTTTCACTGTGAGAACGGTAAAGCTATGGAACGGTCTTCCAGTGGACGTTGTTATGGCAGGTTCATTGGTCAGTTTCAAAAAAAAGCTGGATGAGTTTCTGAAAACAAGGAATGTTGCAAGTTACTGGTATTGATACAAAAAGTAGAGTTGATCCAGGGAAATTTCTGATTGCCATTTAGAATCAGGAAGGAATTTTTTCCCCCTTCATAAATTTGGTGGGGTTTTTTTGCCTTCCTCTGGATCAACAGCGGGAAATGAGGATATTGCTAGATGGGTTGGATTGGACTGGATGGACATGTCATTATTCAACCTCAAATACTATACTATACTATACTATATATATATATATCAATCATTATTTGTCTGAAGAAGGTACCGCTGTGTACCGAAACGTCACACTACCCGAGGACCTGTGTATGATGCAATAAAATAATTAGGTTTTGCAAGACTGATGTGCATGGTTTCTTCTGTTCCTTTGCATTTTGCCATGGTTTACCATAGCACTCAGCAACTTTGACTGATTCTACTTTAACTTAGGTGTGTGTAGGATTTCTTCTTGGATTGTATATATTTATACGTGTTGTTTATTGTACCATTCCTTATAGCCTAGAATTGTTAGTATCCTGGACGTTGGTAGGGATGATGGGAAGCCACTGCACAGTGGGGTCTGTTTTAGGGGTATTTTTAGGTGTGTGTTTTAATATACTGCTTTAATAAATTTTATATTTTTATTATAGATGTTGGGTGTCCACACCCTCTCTGTAGTTGGCCTCACCTTTCAGCTTACTTGGGCACTTTATATGCAGTGGGAGAGCCATGTGGGCTTTGAGCCCCAAATTTAATCTGGGTTCTTTGCCTTATATTAGTTCACTGATATGTTCTTTTCGTCCAGGTCTGCACTCACGTATCCGTGAAATTGCTTGTGCCGTTTCTATGCCCCAGTCTTCTTTTTGAGCCTCAGGCTTTTATTTATACTATGAGTTAGAGAAGTTTCACTGAACGGCACAGTTTACATTGCACTGCTGTGATGTAGTGCTTTGTCAAAAACGCACTTTTCGCATTTGTAAACATACATTTTAGATTATGCTCCCACTATTTATTTATGCACTTTAATATACATGCATATCCTCTATGCTATCCCCTCCCCAGGGCCGGTGCTAGCCATTTTGGTTTCCTAAGCATGTCTCCCCTGGTTACCCACATCCTAACTGAAACTGAAACCCAACCACCTCTTGGATTAATCTTTTCATAGATTGGAACACTCAGCCAAGATTTTATCTCCCATACAACCTACCAGTATTGGTACCCATACATTAGTGATAATATCAGCGAATTGACTGTTTTTTCGTCATTATTTACACAGCAATTTCTAAAAATGTTTTTAATACTTTTTTCGATTTAGTTGCAATTTTCGCCACATTTTCCAAATATGCTTTTTCTTGCAAACCTTGTAAAACCATAGTGGGATTAATAAAAAACTAAAGCTAAAAAATTTTTTAGCAGAAATTGGGTTTTTCTTGTCTGGAAATAGTTAAAAATCCATCTTTGCATACTGTGCTGCATACTGTAACTTCATACTATACTGCATATTGTAACTGCGTACTGTAACTGCTTACTGTACTGCACACTGTGATGCTTTCTGAACTGCATACTGTAACTTATACTGTACTGCATATTATAACTGCATACTGTGCTTCTTACTGTAACTGCATACTGTACTGCATAATTAAACTATACTATGCTTCATATTAAATTTCATACTGTACTGCACACTAACTGCATACTGGGCTGCTTATTGTAACTTCATACTGTACTGTATTGTGTAATTGCTTACTGTACTGCATACTGTAACTACATACTGTGCTGCTTACTGTGACTGCATGCTGTATTGCATACTGTGCTGCATGCTTAACTGCATACTGTAACTCCATACTGTATACTGTACTGTATTTCGTAACTGCATACTATGCTGCATACTTTACTGCATATTGTAACGCCATACTGTACTTCATACTGTAATTGCTTACTGTGCTGTTTGCTGTAACTGCATACTATGCTCGATAATGTACTGCATACTGTAACCGCATACTATGCTGCATAATTTACTGCATACTGTAACCCCATAATGTACTGCATACTATTCTGCTTACTGTAACTATATATTGTAACTTCATAATGTACTGCACTCTGAAATTGCATACTGTAACTGCATACTGTAACTTTATCCTGTACTGCATACTGTAATAGCATACTGTACTGCATACTGTAACTACATTCTGTGCTGCTTACTGTAACTGCATACTGTACAGCATACTGTAACTCCATACTGTACTGTATATTGTAACTGCATACTATGCTGCTTAATGGAACGGCATGCTGGGCTTCTTATTGTAATGACCAATAGGTTGAACTCAATTGTGTTCAATTTAATATCATTCTAAAAGCAATGAAAGGCATGCAATTTTCAGAGAAGGACTAGCAGGTTTTTAAAATGTTTTGACCTAGTTATTATGATTAAGGTGCCCTGTCCCCAATTGGCTATCTATCTACTGTAAATAAACATATACATACATACATACATACACAATTATCAATTTATTAGTTCATTATTTTTTTTTTTACATTAAAATTATGTTATGATAAAAACTTAATAAAAATAAAATGATTTACCAGCCCAAGATTTTCATTTAATAATATTTTCATTCCAGGTCTATATGCTGGTATAATGTATATGACTTGACCTACTCATGCGTTATATTTGCAAGTTCTACTACAAACCATCTTCCTTGCTGATGATATATATAAATGTAGGCTATAAAATGTCATGGTGAATGCATTTCATGTTTTGTTCATAGGCCTGTGTCATGTTGTTTGGTAGTTTGGGTTGAATTATTTTTTAAGAATCCAAGCTTTAGAAACACAGAGGCCTTCCAAAATTCTGAGGCTGCAAAATAATAACACACTGAGTCCAGAACACAGTTTGAATTAGCCACCAGAACTGCTACGTGAATAAAGACTTGAACTTTATCTTGTATATAGCAGCTGGCTTTAACAGTCTCTGCCACAAAGCGAATAGTGTAACCCACATGTACTGGTAAGAAACAGATTATAAATACCACAAAGTTTGAAATTATAATTTTAATGGCTTTTCTGATAGATTTCTGCTCATTAACATCTGGAACTTCCTTACCGTATAGGGTCATGATTACCCGCCCAGTGCAAAAGCTTACGACAGCCAGGGGAAAGATGAACCCAGCAATAACAAACATAATGTGCAATAACCTAGGTTCGTGATTGGCCTTCTGGAAACAAACAGGGGTCATGGAATCTTTTTGCGTAAGAACTAAAATAACAGCTAAAGAAATATGGATAGACCACAGAGTACAGCATATAACTATGGCTTTCACAGGAGACCTCCACTGCTTGGCTTTTATGGGAAACACGATAGCTAAATAACGATCAATGGCTATAGCAGTGATGGTAAAAATGCTCATGTACATGTTTACTACATAGAGGTTAATCAAAGCTTTGCACAGGCTCTTCCCTAAATCTGAAGTATACAGGTATGCATAAAGTCTGAATGGAAAGGTCAACAAAACAGTAACATCAGATATAATAAGGTTGACCATGTATATAATGGTTACATTCCAGTTCTTTAAGTTTGAACAGAAAACCCACAACGCTAGACCATTGCATGCGATGCCCAAAACAAACAGAGGAATCGTTGCTAAAATATTGAGAAGCTGTATGGAGGATTCCACCTCTTTAGTTGTATTGGAGCAATTCATGTTCTCTTTTATAGATCTTTATTTTAAGTGTGTAACAGGATGCAGATTAGATTACAGATATTTCCTTCATGTCAATAAAAAGGAACTTCTTCATGGAAGGCACTAACAAACATCTTGATAATATATTTCTCTTTCTTGACACTTTTCCTTGGACGAGAGACTCAGATAGGAAGGAGAACAACTGGAACCTGCAACACATCAGGTTTAATAAACATGTAAAAAAAAGGGGAATTAATGGTAAAAACAAAAAATACGTATTGCTGCCCAGAATGTTGCAGTATACACACGCTGCTACCCAGGAGATACGTATTGCTGCACAGAATGTTGCAGTATATACACTGCTACCCAGGAGATTCTTATTGCTGCCCAGAATGTTGCAGTACACACACTGCTACCCAGAAGATACGTATTGGTGCCCAGAATGTTGCAGTATACACACACTGCTACCCAGGAGAAACGTATTGCTGTCCAGAATGTTGCAGTACACACACTGCTACCCAGAAGATACAAATTGCTGCCCAGAATGTTTCAGTATATACACGCTGCTATCCAGGAGATTCGTATTGCTGCCCAGAATGTTGCAGTATACATAGACTGCTACCCAGGAGATACGTATTGCTGCCCAGAATGTTGCAGTATACATACACTGCAACCCAGGAGATACGTATTGCTGCCCAGAATGTTGAGTACACAGACTGCTACCAGGAGATACATATGCTGCCCAGAATGTTGCAGTATACACACTTCTACCCCGGAGATACGTATTGCTGCCCAGAATGTTGCAGATATACACACTGATCCCCAGGAGATACGTATTGCTGCCCAGAATGTTGCAGTATACACACATGCTACTCAGGAGATTATATGCTGCCAGAATGTTGCAGTATACACACTGCTACCTCAGGAGATACATATTGCTGCCCAGAATGTTGCAGTATACACATACTGCTACCCAGGAGATACGTATTGCTGCCCAGAATGTTGCAGTATCACACACTGCTACCCAGGAGAACGTATTGCTGCCCAGAATGTTGCAGTTAATACACACTGCTACCCAGGAGATATGTATTGCTGCCCAGAATGTTGCAGTTATACCAATGCACTCTGGAGATTCGTATTGCTGCCAGAAGTGCAGTATATACACACTGCACCCAGAGAGATACGTATTGCTGCCCAGAATGTTGCAGTATACACACAGCTACCCAGGAGAAGTATTGCTGCCCAGAATGTTGCAGTAATACACAGTGCTACCCAGGAGATATGTATTGTGCCCAGAATGTTGCAGTTAAACATGCTGCTACTCGGAGATTCGTTATGCTGCCCAGAATGTTGCAGTAATACACACTGCTACCCAGGAGATACGTATTGGTGCCCAGAATGTTGCAGTAACACCACTGCTACCCAGGAGATACGTATTGTGCCCAGAATGTTGCAGTAATACACATGCTACCCAGGAGATAAGTATTGCTGCCCAGAATGTGCAGTATATACACAGTGCTACCAGGAGATACGTATTGGTGCCCAGAAGTTGCAGTATACCACACACTGCTACAGGAGATACGTATTGTTGCCCAGAAGTTTGCAGTATATACACACTGCTACCCAGGAGATAGTATGCTGCCCAGAATGTTGCAGTATTACACCGTGCTACCCAGGAGAAATATGGTGCCCAGAATGTTGCAGTATACACACACTGCTACCCAGGAGATACGTATTGCTGCCCAGAATGTTGCAGTTACACACACTGCTACCCAGGAGATACATATTGGTGCCCAGAATGTTGCAGTATACACACACTGCTACCCAGGAGATACATATTGCTGCCCAGAATGTTGCAGTATACACACACTGCTACCCAGGAGATTCGTATTGCTGCCCAGAATGTTGCAGTATATACACGCTGTATCAGGAGATTCTATTGCTGCCAGAATGTTGCAGTATACATGACTGCTACCCAGGGAGTACGTAATTGCTGCCCAGAATTTTGCAGTATACATACACTGTACCCAGGAGATACGTATTGCTGCCCAGATTGTTGCAGTACACAAGACTGCTACCCAGGAGATACATATTGCTGCCCAGAATGTTGCAGTATACACACTTCTACCAGGAGATACGTATTGCTGCCCAGAATGTTGCAGTATCACACACTGCTACCCAGGAGATACGTATTGCTGCCAGAATGTTGCAGTATATACACACTGCTACCCAGGAGATAGTATTGCTGCCCAGATGTTGCAGTTACACATGCTGTACGAGTTGTATTGCTGCCAGAATGTTGCAGTATACCACACTGCTACCCAGGAGAACGTATTGCTGCCCAGAATGTTGCAGTATAACACATGCTACCCAGGAGATACGTAGTTGCCAGAATGTTGCAGTTACACACATGCTACCCAGGAGTACGTATCTGCCAGAATGTTGCAGTATACACAATGGCTACCCAGGAGATACGTATTGCTGCCCAGAATGTTGCAGTATATACACACGTGCTACCCGGAGATAGTATTGCTGCCAGAATGTTGCAGTACACACACTGCTACCCAGGAGATACGTATTCCTGCCCAGAATGTTGCAGTATATACACACTGCTACCCAGGAGATACGTATTGCTGCCCAATTGTTGCAGTACACAGACTGCACCCAGGAGATACTATTGCTGCCAGAATGTTGCAGTATACACACTTCTACCCAGGAGATACGTATTGTGCCCAGAATGTTGCTGAGTATCACACCACTGCTACCCAGGAGACGTATTGTGCCCAGAATGTTGCAGTATATACACACTGCTACCAGGAGATATGTATTGTGCCCAGATGTTGCAGTTACACATGCTGCTACTCTGGAGATTCGTATTGCTGCCAGAATGTTGCAGTATCACACACTGCTACCCAGGAGATACGTATTGCGCCCAGAATGTTGCAGTATAACACACTGTACCCAGAGATACGTATTGCTGCCCAGAATGTTGCAGTAATACACAGTGCTACCAGGAGATAACGTATTGCTGCCAGAATGTTGCAGTATACACACATGCTACCCAGGAGATACGTATTCCTGCCCAGAATGTTGCAGTTATACACAGTGCTACCCAGGAGATACGTATTGCTGCCCAGAATGTTGCAGTATACACACAGTGCATCCCAGAGAGATGTATTGCTGCCCAGAATGTTGCAGTATACACACACTGCTACCCAGGAGATACGTATGCTGCCCAGAAGTTGCAGTATATACACATGCTACCCAGGAGATATGTATTGCTGCCAGAATGTTGCAGTATACACACCACTGCTACCCGGAGATACGTATTGCTGCCCAGAATGTTGCAGTATATAACACAGTGCTACCAGGAGATAGTATTGCTGCCCAGAAGTTGCAGTATACACACTGCTACTCAGGAGATTCGTATTGCTGCCCAGAATGTTGCAGTATATACACACTGCTACCCAGGAGATACGTATTGTGCCAGAATGTTGCAGATTACAAACACTGCTACCCAGGAGATAAGTATTGTGCCCAGAAGTTGCAGTATACACAGTGCTACCAGGAGATGACGTATGCTGCCAGAAGTTGCAGTATACACAGCTACCCAGGAGATAGTATTGCTGCCCAGAATGTTGCAGTATACACCACACTGCACCCAGGAGTACATATTGGTGCCAGAATGTTGCAGTATACACACACTGCTACACGGAGATTCGTATTGCTGCCCAGAATGTTGGAGTACCACAACATGCTACCAGGAGATTCGTATTGCTGCCCAGAGTTGCAGTATACACACCCTGCTACCAGGAGATACATATTGTGCCAGAATGTTGCAGTTACACACACTGCTACCAGGAGATACGTATTGCTGCCCAGAATGTTGCAGTATATACCACATGCTACCAGGAGATACGTATTGCTGCCCAGAATGTTGCCGTATACACACACTGCTACCCAGGAGATACGTATTGGTGCCCAGAATGTTGCAGTATACACACACTGCTACCCAGGAGATACGTATTGCTGCCCAGAATGTTGCAGTATACACACTGCTACCCAGGAGATACGTATTGCTGCCCAGAATGTGCAGTAATACACAGTGCTACCCAGGAGAATGTATTGCTGCCCAGAATGTTGCAGTATACACATCTGCTACCAGGGAGATCGTTATTGTGCCCAGAATGTTGCAGTTATACACACTGCTACCCAGGAGATACGTATTGGTGCCCAGAGAATGTTGCAGTATCTAACACTGCTACAAGGAGATACGTATTGCTGCCCAGAATGTTGCAGTATACATACACTGCAACCCAGGAGATACGTATTGCTGCCCAGAATGTTGCAGTACACAGACTGCTACCCAGGAGATACATATTGCTGCCCAGAATGTTGCAGTATACACACTTCTACCCAGGAGATACGTATTGCTGCCCAGAATGTTGCAGTATCCACACACTGCTACCCAGGAGATACGTATTGCTGCCCAGAATGTTGCAGTATATACACACTGCTACCCAGGAGATATGTATTGCTGCCCAGAATGTTGCAGTTTACACATGCTGCTACTCTGGAGATTCGTATTGCTGCCAGAATGTTGCAGTATCCACACACTGCTACCCAGGAGATACGTATTGCTGCCCAGAATGTTGCAGTATATACACAGTGCTACCCAGGAGATACGTATTGCTGCCAGAATGTTGCAGTATACACACACTGCTACCCAGGAGATACGTATTCCTGCCCAGAATGTTGCAGTATATACACAGTGCTACCCAGGAGATACGTATTGCTGCCCAGAATGTTGCAGTATATACACAGTGCTACCCAGGAGATATGTATTGCTGCCCAGAATGTTGCAGTATTGCTACCCAGGAGATACGTATTGTTGCCCGATGTTGAAGTATACACCGGCTACCCAGGAGATACGTATTTCTGCCCAGAATGTTGCAGTACACACACTGCTACCCAGGAGATACGTATTGCTGCGTATTGTCCATCAAAGCTAATAAGGCATTGCAAGATTGTCTGCAGTGTGCAACATTTTTCACTGAAGTCTGTGAGAGATGATTTTAAACAAATTGTACACTGGAAAAAATCCCAGAGAGATTATTCTTTGTTTGCTGCCCTAGATGTTGTGCAGTATAATCACACTGCTACCACCAGGAGATGGTATTTGCTGGCCCAGAATGTTTGCAGTATACTACACAGCTGCTACCAGAGATTCGTATTGCGTGCCCGATGTTGCAGAATACACATGCTGCTACCCAGGAGATCGTATTGCTTGCCCAGAATGTTGCGTATATACACAACTGCTACCCCAGGAATACTATTTGGTGCCCAGAATTTGCAGTATACACCACACTGCTATCCCGCTTAACTCAGGATGATACTTATGTTGCCCATGATAATGTTTGCAGTTATCTTACCAGTTGCTACCCAGGAGTATGCTATTGCTGCTCCAGAATGTTTGCAGTAATACACATGCTCTACCAGCGATCGTTTGTCCCAACTTTTATATATCCCACCTGCACCCAGAGATACAGTATTGGTGCTCCAGAATGTTGCAGTTATACCACACTGCTACCCAGGAGATTCTATGGCCTGCCCAGAATGTTGCAGTATACACACACTTGCTAACCTGGATTTCGTATTGCTGCTCAGAATGTTTCAGGGTTAACACAACTGCTACCAGGGATACATATTTGCTGCCAGAATGTTGTCATGTATACTACACACTGCTACCCAGGAATACGTATTGCTGCCCACGATATGTTTGCTAGTATTATCCACACCTGCTACCCAGGGATACGTATTTGCTTCTGCCCAGAATGTTTGCAGTATATACACTGCTACCCAGAGATACGTTTATTGGTGCCCAGAATGTTTGCAGTATACACACACTGCTACAGCACCCAGGAGATACGATATTGCTGCCCAGTAATGTTTGCAGTACATCACACACTGCTACCCAGGAGTATTCGTATTGCTGCCCAGAATGTTGCAGTATAACTCACTGGCTACCCAGGAATCTATTGCTGCCCAGAATGTTGCAATACACATGTCTGTTACGAGGAGATTCGTATTGCTGCCCAGAATGTTGCAGTATATCACACACTGCTACCCAGAGATACGTATTGTGTGCCCAGAATGTTGCAGTTATACCACTGCTACCCAGGAGATACTATTGCTGCCCAGATGTTGCAGTATACACACACTGCTACCCAGGAGATACGTATTGCTGCCCAGAATGTTGCAGTATACACACACTGCTACCCAGGAGATTCGTATTGCTGCCCAGAATGTTGCAGTACACACACTGCTACCCAGGAGATACGTATTGCTGCCCAGAATGTTGCAGTATACCACACTGCTACCCAGGAGAATTCCTATTGTGCCCAGAATGTTGCAGTATACACACACTGCTCACCCAGGAGATACGTATTCTGCCCAGAATGTTGCAGTATATCACACACTGCTACCCAGAGATATACATATTGCTGCCCAGAATGTTGCAGTATACACACATGCTACTCCAGGAGATACTATGCTTGCCCAGAATGTTGAGTATACACCCACTGCTACCCAGAGATCTATATTTGCGTGCCCAGTAATGTTGCAGTATACACACACTGCTACCCAGGAGATACGTATTGCTGCCCGAATGTTGCAGTATTCACACACTGCTACCCAGGAATTCTATTGCTTGCCCAGAATGTTGCAGTATCACACACTGCTACCCAGGAGATACGTTTGTGCCCAGAATGTTGCATATACACACTCTGCTACCCAGGAGATACGTATTGCTGCCCAGAATGTTGCAGTATCCACACTGCTACCCAGGAGATACGTATTGCTGCCCAGAATGTTGCAGTAAACACACTGCTACCAGGAGATACGTATTGCTGCCCAGAATGTTTGCAGTTACACACACTGCTACCCAGAGATACGTATTGGGCTTGCTCGCCCAGAATGTTTGCAGTATACACACACTCTGTACCCAGAGATTACGTATTGTCTGCCCAGAATGTTGCAGTATATACACTCTGCTACCCGGAGATACGTATTTGCTGCCCAGAATGTTGAGTATACACACACTGCTACCCAGCGAGATACTATTGGCTGCCCAGATGTTGCAGTATACACACACTGCTACCCAGGAGATACATATTGGTGGCCCAGAATGTTGCAGTATCCACACACTGCTACCCAGGAGAGTCGGTATTGCTGCCCAGAATGTGTTGCAGTAATCACACACTGCTCACCCAGGAGATCGTATTGCTTTTGCCCCAGAATGTTGTGGCAGTATCACACACTGCTACCCAGAGATACATATTGCTGCCCAGAATGTTGTGCAGTATACACCACACTGCTACCCCAGGATATATACGTTGTGCATCATGCTCCAGAATGTTTTGCAGTACACCACTGCTACCCAGGAGATACTAGTTCTTGCACCAGATTTTGCAGTAATAACACACACTGCTAACCAGGAGAATACGTATTGCTGCCCCGAATGTTGCATTTACACAACGTGCTACCAGGAGATTACGTATTGCTTGCCCAGAATGTTGCAGTACACACATTGCATACCAGGAGATTCGTATTGCTGCCCAGAATGTTTGCAGTACACACCTGCTACCCAGGAGATTACATATTGGCTGCCCAGAATGTTGCAGTATACACACACTGCTACCCAGGAATATACTATTGCTTGCCCCGAATGTTGCAGTATACACACACTGCTACCCAGGAGAACGTATTCGCTGCCCAGAATGTTGCAGTATACAACACACTTGCTACCCAGGAGAAGTATTGTCTGCCCCATATAGTTGCAGTATACACATTCTGCTACTCAGGAGATTCGTATTGCTGCCCAGAAGTTGCAGTATACACACACTGCTAACCCCCAGGATGATACGTATTGCTGCCCAGAATGTTGCAGTATACACACACCTGCTACCCAGGAGATACGTATTGCTGCCCAGAATGTTGCAGTATACACACTGCACTCAGAGATACGTATTGCTGCCCAGAATGTTTGCAGTATCACACACTGCTACCCAGTAGATATACGATTCTCTGCAGAATGTTGCAGTACACCACTGGCTCCCAGGAGATACGTATGGTGTGCCCAGAATGTTGCAGTATACACACCTGCTACCCAGGAGATACTATTGTGCCCAGAATGTTGCAGTATCCACACGCTACCCAGGAGTTCGTATTGCTGCCCAGAATGTTGCAGTACACAATTGCTAACCAGGCGATTGTTTCTGCCCAGAATGTTGCAGTACAACACTGCTACCCAGGAGATACATATTGCTGCCAGAATGTTGCAGTTTACACACACTGCCTACCCAGGAGATACGTTTGCTTGCCCAGAATTTTGCTATAACACACACTGCTACCCAGGATATCCGTATTCTGCCCAGAATGTTGCAGTATACACACCTGCTACCCAGGAGATACGTATTGCTGCCCAGAATGTTGCAGTATAACACAACTGCTACCCAGGAGATACGTATTGGTGCCCAAATGTTGCAGTATACACACACTGCTACCCAGAGATACGTATTGTTTGCCCAGAATGTTGGCAGTATATACACACGCTACCCAGGAGATACGTATTGCTGCCCAGAATGTTGCAGTATAACACACTGCTACCAGAGATATGTATGCTGCCCAGAATGTTGCAGTATACACCACTGCTACCCAGGAGATACGTATTGCTGCCCAGTATGGTGCGATACACATCTGCTACTCAGAAGATACGTATTGCTGCCAGAATGTTGAAGTATAACACACACTGCTCACCACAGGAGATACATATTGCTGCCCAGAATGTTGCAGTATCCCCACACACTGCTACCCGGAGATACGTATTTCTGCCCAGATGTTGCAGTACACACACACTTCTACCCAGGATACGTATTTCTGCCCAGAATGTTTGCAGTTAGCACACACTGCTACCCAGGTAGATACTTTTCTGCGTATTGTCCATCAGCTAATAAGCATTGGCAAGATTGTCTGCAGTGTCAACATTTTTTCACACTGACTTCTGTGAGAGATGAATTTTAAACAAATTGACACTGGAAAAATTCACCTCCATACTAAAATGAATATTAAGCATCCGCACTACTCGATTTTTTTTGCTTGCAGTTAACCACACAGCTGCTACCCAGGAATACGTATTGCTGCCAGAATGTTGCGTATACACACTGCTACCCAGGAGATACGTATTGCTGCCCAGAATGTTGCAGTATATCCACACTGCTACCAGAGATACGTATTGGTTGCCCAGAATGTTGCAGTATATAACACACTGCTACCCAGGAGATTACGTTTGGTGCCCAGAATGTTTGCAGTATACACACACTGCTACCCAGGAGATACGTATTGTTGCCCAGAATGTTTGCAGTATACACAATGCTACCCAGGAGATACGTATTGGTGCCCAGAATGTTGCAGTATACACACACTGCTACCCAGGAGATACGTATTCCTGCCCAGAATGTTGCAGTATACACACACTGCTACCCAGGAGATACGTATTGTTGCCCAGAATGTTTGCAGTAATACCAGGCTACCCAGGAGATACGTATTGGTGCCCAGAATTTGCAGTATAACACACTGCACCAGGAGATACGTATTCCGGCCCAGAATGTTGCAGTATACACACCACTGTACCCAGGAGATACGTATTGTTTGCCCAGAATGTTGCAGTATATCCACAGTTGCTACCCAGGAGATACGTATTGCGCCCAGAAGTTTGCGTATATACACACAATGCTACCCAGGAGATCGTATTGCTGCCCAAATGTTGAAGTATACACACACTGCTACCCAGGAGATACATATTGGTGCCCAGAATGTTGCAGTATACACACACTGCTACCCAGGAGATTCGTATTGCTGCCCAGAATGTTGCAGTATATACACACTGCTACCCAGGAGATACGTATTCCTGCCCAGAATGTTGCAGTACACACATTGCTAACCAGGAGATTCGTATTGCTGCCCAGAATGTTGCAGTACACACACTGCTACCCAGGAGATACTATTCTGCCAGAATGTGCAGTTTACAAACACCTGCTACCCAGGAGATACGTATTGCTGCCCAGAAGGTTGCAGTATACACACCTGCTACCCAGGAGATTCGTATTGCTGCCCAAATGTTCAGTATACACACACTGCTACCCAGAGATACGTATTGCTGTCCCGAATGTTTGCAGTATCACATACTCTACCCAGGGATCGTATTGCTGCCCAGAATGTTGCAGTTACACACACTGCTACCCAGGAGATAATATTGCTGCCCAGAATGTTGCAGTTACACACACTGCTACCCAGGAGATACGTATTGCTGCCCAGAAAGTTGGCAGTATACACACACTGCTACCCAGGAGATCATTGCTGCCCAGAATGTTTGCAGTATACACACACTGCTACCCAGGAGATACGTATTGCTGCCCAGATGCACCCCCCGCCAAATGTTCAGTATACCCACACACTGCTACCCCGGAGATACGTATTGCTGCCCATATGTTGCAGTACACATGCTGCTACCTCAAAGATACTATATTAGTTTGCTGCCAGAATGTTGCAGTATCCAATGCTGCTACTCAGAGATACGTATTGCTGCCCGATGTTGCAGTATCACACACTGGCTACCCAGAGATTCGTATTGTGCCCAGATGTTGCAGTATTCACACACTGCTACCCAGGAGATACGTATTGCTGCCCAGAATGTTGCAGTATATACACACTGCTACCATAGAATACTTATTGCTGTCCAAATGTTGCAGTACAACACACTGCTACCCAGGAGATACGTATTGTTGCCAAAATGTTGCATATACACACTGCTACCAGGAGATACGTATTGCTGCCAAAATGTTGCAGTATACACACTGCTACCAGGAGATTCGTATTGCTGCCCAGAATGTTGCATTATATACCACTGCTACCCAGGATATACGTATTGCTGCCCAGAATGTTGCAGTATATACACACACTGCTCGCTACCCAGAGATACGTATTGCTTGCCAGAATGTTTGCAGTATATACTGCTACCACGAGATACGTATTGCTGCCCAGAATGTTGCAGTATACATACACTGCTACCCAGGAGATACGTATTCCTGCCCAGAATGTTGCAGTATATACACACTGCTACCCAGGAGATACGTATTGCTGCCCAGAATGTTGCAGTATAAACACACTGCTACCCAGGAGATTCGTATTGCTGCCCAGAATGTTGCAGTATACACACACTGCTACCCAGGAGATACGTATTGCTTCCCAGAATGTTGCAGTATACACACACTGCTACCCAGGAGATACATATTGCTGGCCAGAATGTTGCAGTACACACACTGCTACCCAGGAGATATGTATTGCTGCCCAGAATGTTGCAGTATATACACTCTGCTACCCAGGAGATTCGTATTGCTGCCCAGAATGTTGCAGTATACATACACTGCTACCCAGGAGATACGTATTGCTGCCCAGAATGTTGCAGTATACACACACTGCTACCCAGGATATACGTATTGGTGCCCAGAATGTTGCAGTATACACACACTGCTACCCAGGAGATTCGTATTGCTGCCCAGAATGTTGCAGTACACACACTGCTACCCAGGAGATACTATTGCTGCCCAGAATGTTGCAGTATACACACACTGCTACCCAGGAGATACGTTTTGCTGCCCAGAATGTTGCAGTATACACACACTGCTACCCAGGAGATTCGTATTGCTGCCCAGAATGTTGCAGTACACACACTGCTACCCAGGAGATACATATTGCTGCCCAGAATGTTGCAGTATACACACACTGCTACCCAGGAGATACGTATTGGTGCCCAGAATGTTGCAGCATACACACACTGCAATCCAGGAGATGCGTATTGCTGCCCAGAATGTTGCAGTATACACACACTGCTACCCAGGAGATACGTATTGCTCCCCAGAATATTGCAGTATACACACATTGCTACCCAGGAGATACGTATTGCTGCCCAGAATGTTGCAGTATACACACATTGCTACCCAGGAGATACGTATTGCGGCCCAGAATGTTGCAGTATACACACATTGCTACCCAGGAGATACGTATTGTTGCCCGAAGTTGAGTATACACACACATGCTACCCAGGAGATACGTATTGCTGCCCAGAATGTTGCAGTACACACACTGCTACCCAGGAGATACGTATTTCTGCCCAGAATGTTGCAGTACACACACTGCTACCCAGGAGATACGTATTGCTGCGTAATTGGTCCATCAAGCTATAAGCATTGCAGATTGTCTGCAAGTGTTGGCACATTTTCATGAAGTCTGTGAGAGATGATTTTAAACAAATTGTACACTGGAAAAATGAGTTCACCTCATTTTAATCTATAAATGAATACATTTTAGCAGCACTTACTTCGATGTGTTTTTGTTGCTGCATGACTTCCACCAAGTACTTGTTCTGCTCAAGCTAAGTCCAGCAGTCCCTAAGCCTCCTTCCAGACTGATCCCCGTTAGGCAGCATTGGGAGAGGGAATTTCCCACCCTACAGTTCACGTACCAACAGTCACCATTCCAGCAACAGAAAAACTATACATAACAAAAGTGATAATGATACTAAGGCAGTTAATTGGCAGCTGAAATGTAAGATGTTTTTTTTGTTTTGTTTAAGATTGTTTTTTTTAACAAAAAAATGGTACAGTGATAGTTGGGAAGAATTATATTTTGCAGTAATGGACGATTATAAAAACACATTTCCTAGTGACCCCAATGCAGAATAACATGCAGATATAATATTAAAGGGCATGTCCACCTCCAAAACTGAAATTTAACCCCATACTGGCCCCACTGTGTAGTTTAATAAAATGGGTCTCCTGCAATGCCATTTCTAAATCCAGAAAACAGCAGTGTAGGAGCTCTCAGTGACTCATCCTGTGCCTGTCTGTGCCTCAACCTCGTCAAGGTTTGAGGCATGTGCAGGAGAGCCCCCCCCCTCCCTCTCCCTCCCGTTTTGCTCTCCCTCCCCATAGCTACAAACCCCTTTGATATGTTGTAGGTATTCCTTCCCCAGCCCCAACCACCCCTGATCGTTACTTACCTTACCTCTCTCCCCTGGCGTTCTGAGCAGCCGGTCCGGCCCCCTGCTTGCATTTCTAAGCAGAAGGCCGGGCAGAAGGCTGGGCAGGGCGGCGGAGGAGAGAGGGAAGGTAAGTAATGATCGGGAGACTTTCTCAAATTTCTATTATGGTGGTTGGGGCTGGGGAAGGAATACCTACAACATATCAAAAATTGCAAAAAGGGGTGGACATATACTGCTATCAAACTGTCATTTTTATTATATACTGGTAGAAAACTGGCAATTTCATTATATACTGGTAGCAAACTGGCAATTTCATTATAAACTGGTAGCAAACTGGCAATTTCATTATATACTGGTAGCAAACTGGCAATTTCATTATATACTGGTAGCAAACTGGCAATTTTATTATATATTGGTAGCAAACTGGCAATTTTCTTATATACTGGTAGCCATGGGCATTTCATCACATACTGGTAACCATGGGCATTTCATTATATAATGACAGCAACCTAGCAATATCATCATATTCTGGGGTAGGCTATTACCTCCCCCATGTGCAGGGCAATCCACTCATTATATTAGTGCAGGCAGTGGTAACCTTTGGTAATATGCAGTACTAGATATGCAGAGTATAATAATACCCAATGCTGCCACTGCCTCCAGTAATATAATAAGCGGATTGCCCTGCACCTCCATTAGGTAAGTTCTGTTAAAACATTCGGGGCACTTTGCCAAAGATCCGGGGCCGAATGTTTTATCATAGTTACGCCACTGTTGGGGGGGGAGGGAACCTTTTAAGTTTACCTTTTAGATGTAAAAATCAGAGATGGGATCAATTTAAATTGGGTCCTAGGCAGGGCTGTTATATGGGACCCCCTTCATGAATGGGCAATACTGGGATTTTTTACAAATCTGAAGGGCAGCAAGTTGAATTTCCCTGGTTTAAATGATTTCCGCTGCTACTATATCTGCACACCAACAGACACTGTAATAGGATTGCCGGATGACTCAAGGAACAGAAGAGGAAAGCTACTACTTAACTGCAGTCTTGTCATTGCCTCGCCTCTTTTGCATGCTGGAAGTTTAACAGCTATATTGACATTAGTCTTACCTCTTCAACGCTTTACTGCTTCTCTTCATTCTGCCAATGAGCAGGCTATTTTACATGAGGATATGTTGTAACTGATTTCATCATTGTCAATGTTTTAGCAAGTGAGAGCGTGTGATAGAGCCCACGCCTGTTATTTTTTCCCCAAAAAATACTATTTCTACTGTGTGATTTCTTCACTAAATAAAACAGACCAAGCACCATCTCACTTCCCAGTAGAGTTTACACTAAGGGACACTGATGTGGGGCTTGTCTGGAACTTGTGATGCCTTTGGAAGGGAGTAAAAAGCCATGGCTAAGCTTCAAAATGCTTACTTCCCCATTGGTTTAACACAAAAGCAAACTATTAATCTAATTGAAAGTATGTGAAAGGAACTACACACAGACTTATGTTATATTGTATGGAGAGGAGATTTATCAAACTGCTTGGGTTGTCATTGCCATGTTGTTCCTAATACGTCCTTGTTGGCTAATCTGCAGCACTCTAGATTTCTAAAATTCTAACATGTCCTAAAATGGCCCAGTTTCAGACATCTGGAGTGCTGCAGTTTAACCAACAAAGTGCTAGGTTTTTGTTGTTCATAAAGCTCATATTATTTAAAACTAGTACTTAAACCCATTTTATAGTCATTTACAAATTACAGCCATTTTATACACATTGCTTTGTCATTATATCTCTGCTATATGTACACATTTTGTTTTACAGAAAACATTACAAGAAACCTCCCTCTAGAACAATTTTTCCACCATTCTTCATGTGGAATAAAAGATGTTGGCCAAAAGATTTGTAAGCCTGCCACCACGTCATGGTAATCTGTTTCAGCAGTGCCCTAACTAATCTAACCTAACCTAACAAACTCTATGTAAAGCTAGCTTGTGAAATGGATTTTATTAATATACACACATTTTATTAAAATTGGAAAAACGAACATTTATACAAACCTGTTATGGTAGAAGGGTTATGCACAATTTCATGTCTAGGAACCCTTGGATACAGGATTATGTAAGATCAGTGTTCCCTCTAAGCCGTGGGCTTGTGCATGCACACACAACTCTGCAGGCCTACGCGGGCAGGGTACACAAATATCAGCTGGAATGTAAGAGCTGTGGTATGTATATATTTCTGCTCACACAGAAGATTTTCATTTAGAGGGAACATTGGTAAGATTAATTTGGCCAGAGGCAATGTTAAGTTGGGGCTAGAGATGTAATGTGGGTTCAAATAGAACCCAGTTTCAAATTAAATCTGAGGGTTTTGATGTCCCGACGAAACTTTCGGAACTCCCAAATTTCACGGAACCCGGATTTTTCGAATTTTCGATTTTTATCGAAAATCGAAAGTAGACGATTATCAAAAATCGAAAGTAGACGATTTTTGAAAATTGAAAATCAAAAGTAGACGATTTTCGAAAATTTGAAAACGGAACAAAACTCAACAGTTTCGAACATCTCTAGTTGGGGCTCATTGATGATCTTCCCAGCAGATCAGGCAACAAGCCCAGACAGAACATTTGTTTTGGACGACAAAGTGCCCATACACAGCACGCACCACACACCAGCTAAAATGGGCGCTCATACACATGTGCATTTTATTGTATCCCCTGGTATCCAACACAGAGGGTAAACAATGGCAACCAATCTAGTTTTATAAAGAAGTGATAATGGATAGAGATGGCTGAAATGCACCAGTTTCGTCCATTTTTGGATTCCTGGATCCCGAATAAAAAATGCTTTTTTATGTCAAAATCCAAATCTGTACAAAATTATGATGTCATGCAGATGTCATAGAAACATCACAAAAAATGCACCCAGAAACATTTTAATACTATTAAATTAGTCACACCAAGTGCAATAAATGTTAGGCTCAAAATTACATTCTGTACATAATAGTGTCATGCTGATGTCAAACCGAGTTAATTAAGCATCACACTCTGACACATTCAAGCACAAAAAAGAGTTGCATCAAATGCAATGCTTTTTAAGGTCAAAATTTTAATCTGTGCAAGCCAAGGAGGACTGGGACCTTTTGAACTGGGGGGCAAATACAACCAAGTGGCTCTTTTACGGTAAATTGTGGATGCCCTCAAGGCTCCTCTTCCGTGCATGCATATATCTGATACACTGCCTCTGTTTATCTTCATCTTGGGATGCAACAGGGCAAGCAAAAGCATACCTTTCCAACATTTTGAAATGCAAAAGAGGGACAAAAAGAGAGAAGATATAGATTACTCCCATTTTAAAGACCTCTATCCCCATTTTAAATTGTTGCCCAACATTTTTTCAAGTGTGTGATGTGGTTAAGATAACAGTAACAGACTAATAAACTAGAGGGCTGAATGTAACACTGACTGCTAAAGGGCTAACACGGATTATATTGATTACCCGCAACACAGATTACATAGACTTCGAAAACACAAAGGTAAAACTTAAAGGCTATGTCACCCCGAAATAGATTTTTAATATTATGCTCCCCCATGTCCCCCAGCCCAACCCATATTTTTTTTTCAGAAGCCCCCCAAACTCTACTTACCTCCCCTCGATCCTCCGCCGCACTGCCGGCCCTCTGCTTGCGAGAATGCAAGCAGAGGGGCGGGACCGGCAGTCGCGTCTTGTGATTGGCTGAGGGCAGCCAATCACGGACGCGGCTGCCGGTCATTCAGTGCGCGGAGGAAAGTGGAGAGGTAAGTAAGAGTTTGGGGAGCTTTTTAAAAAAAAAAACATGCGGTTGGGGCTGGGGGACATGGGGGAGCAGAATTTAAGGGGGTTTTTCGCTAGGGGGAGGGATAGTAGAAGGGAGGGAGAGGGAGGGAGAGGGAGGGGGGAGAAGGGCTGCAGCACGCATGGCAGGAATCTCCGGGAGGCCAGGTAGCAGGCAGTGTCCTATATGGACTGCTAGCCTCCTGGTGGGCAGTTTTTGGAACTTTGGGGGGGGACTACAGGAGAACCAGATGGAGTTGGGATGTGAGGTAAGGATTAAACTACACTACATGGTGGGGCCAGTAGTTGGGGGGATTATAGTTTTGGGGGTGGACATGCCCTTTAATAAATTATCAGCTACAACATATCTGTTGTATTCAATTAGACTTGAAGTTGGACTTGAAGTTTAGTTCTTGAAGACATTTTGCTAGTCATCCGACTGGTAGAAGAATCTGTGGCAATTAAGTACCCTGGAAAATCCCAATTGGCATATCACAGCCAGGTGCATTCTTCACTGCACTGCGTATATGATGTTGCTTATCTTGTGTTTCGGTATTGGTTCTTTTGGATGTACTAATTGCTGCCTCAATGTGTTGTTCGGTGTAAAGCAGACAGGGATACAGTGTTTTTTCTTTATAATTTCTCAGAGACCCCTGCTACATATGGGATGACCATGTTCTTTCTCCTGTCTCGTTTTTACCCTTCACTGCTGGTGTTCGTGTTCTTTTCTTTCCTTCTACTTCTTTTGACAAAGGCCCAGTCTGGATACCACAAGTTTAAGGGCTCCTCTGAGATGTTTCATTCTTTAGCCTTCACCTCTGTGCTAGTGGGGATGTTCTCGGCTCTGTGTTGCAGAGTTCTGATGACACCCAGCTGTGATCTAAAGGGTGGTGGGAGTCAAACATCAAATACTGATCTGTGTGTGTTGGTTTTCTGTAAACCTCTACTTCCAGTTTACCATTTTCCTTAACTCTACCAAGCAGTCCAAGAAGCCAGTTTGTTGTTTTGTACCTCTTCACTTGTAAATTTGATGTTTTGGTCCACCGCATTAATGTGTTCTGTGAAAGCTTGTACTTCCTTCGGTTGGATTTTAACCCAGGTGTCATCCACATATCTGAACCAGTGGCTGGGTGCTATGACCTTAAAAGTATTAAGCACCTGTTTTTCTACCTCCTCCATGTAAAGGTTGGCCACAATGTGTGAAACTGGAGATCCCATAGCACATCCGTGTTTTTGCTTATAGAACGTATCCCTGTATTTGAAATAGGTGGTATTCAGGCACAAGAGCAGTAAGAAACACACCTGTTCTGGGTTGAGATCAGTTATGCTGGTAAGAGTGCTGTCTTGGCCTAGCCGTTTTCTTACCATGTCAACAGCCTCTTGGGGGTGGTTGGGGGGGGGGGAGGGGGGGGGGGGGTGGGGGGGTGTGGGGGTGCGGGGGGGGGGGTGGGGGGGGGTGGGGGGGGTACAGGGTGTATAGCACGGGGGGTGCATGGGGTCGGGGGGGAAGGGCGGGGGGGGGGGGTGGGGTGTTCCGGGGGGGTAGGGGGATGGGTGTGGTGGGAGGGAGGGGTGGTGGGGGGGTGAGGAGGGGGGGGGCGTTATGTGTGTGGGGTGGTGGGGTGTGCTGGTGGGGCACACGACCCCCAACGGGAGTGCTGGTCTTGGTAGCCGTTGGTGTCTTATGTCACGCCCGGGGTAGTTTAACAGGTGAAGAGAGAGAGTCACATCATTGTGGATATCCAGACTGGGCCTTTGTCAAAAGAAGTAGAAGGGAACAGTGAACAGTGAAGGGGAAAATCAAGACAGAAGAAAGAACATGGTCATCCCATATGTAGCAGGGGTTCCGAGACATTAAGAAGAATTTCAAAAAACACTGTACCTGTCTGCTTTAAAACCGAACAACACATGAGGCAGCAATTGTACAACCGAAAGAACCAATACCGAAACACAAGAAAAGCGACATCCTATACGCAGTGCAGTGTAGTAAACAATGCTCTGTTTGTATGTGGGGGGAGAACCAAACAGCAAATGCATCAATGTATGTCCCAGCACAGAAGAGCCAATTCCTCTGGTCAGGACTCAGCCTGTTGTACCTGCAACTTAAGTATTAAGGACATACCTTTGAAGATTTTAATGTTTACATATTGGCAAGGAACGTGACTGGTTCAAAAGAGGTGGTAAGGTGGCCATTTATGTGAACAGATAAAGAAACCAAGCCTAAATAGAGGTGGGGGGGGTCGACACCAACTGTTGCCAGTACAATGCTGTTTTAACACCTTACTCTGGGCGTTCCTATAACACCTCTTAGTCACTATCCTATCACACCCTTAACACCTGGCTGTGATATGCTAATTGGGATTTTCCTGGGTACATAATTGCCATAGATTCTTGTACAAGTCATTCTGAATTGAGAAAGCCAGTCAGATGACTAACGGAACGTCTTTAAGAACTAAACTTCAAGTCCAGTTGATCTAATTGAATACAACAGATATACCATGACCTGGATGAATGAGAACCTTCACAAGCATCAGCTACGACACTATACAGTAGGTGAGAGATGCGAGCAGGGCTGCTTTGAGGCTGTCATTTAAGGACGTGACGCCGAACCGCCTGACAGCCGCAACCAGAAAATGGAGTGTCTCTCAGCGCAGAAACTCTCTGCCAAGTGGCGAGGGACCCGGTCAGGTAAGTGACTTTAGGGGCATCTTAGGAAAATTTTATTAATGCAAAACCTGGTTTGGGGGGTTGCTCTTCATTCCTAGCCCAGCCTAGTTATGTTTACACTGGACTTGCAGGATAAACAATGGTGGAGGTGCACTCTGTCCAACTGTGGGTGCAGACACCTCGTAGGTTCTTCCCTTTAAAACCAGCTTCACAGAAAAAAAGATCACTGAGGGTCGCACTACAAATCTTTATAAAACTTTTATTGTGAACCACACACACACGTCACAACGTTTCGGGTGATCACCTGAAGAAGGGGGCATTCCCCCCGAAACGTTGTGACGTGTGATGTGTGGTTCACAATAAAAGTTTTATAAAGATTTGGAGTGTGACCCTCAGTGATCTTTTTTCCTGACTTGCCCTTTAAAACAGGGCACCCAGTGTTCTCCCTAGAATCTACCTGTCAGCTTTAACTTGCTGTGTTAGAACTGCTCTCCTAGTTCAGCTGATGTAATTTGCAACATTGTAGTGAGTAGAGAATCTGAACTCAGTTCACTGTACTTGGAAACAATGTTTCAAATGGGATGCAGGCTATCAAGGATGTTCTAATCAACCACAGCATCAAATACCAATGGGGGTACCCATTCAAACTGACAGTGATGAAAAATGGGCAACCGGTTTCAACTCAGCGAGGCTTTTCTGACAAAGCTGGATCTATTTAGGGAATCTTCCCCCCCTTTCAAGTTCCCCTAGATCCTTACCACTTCAAGCAATACGGGCCCAGGTTGCATAGAATCCCCAAAGTTACCAGAGGCATGGACAGTCCACTCCAAAGCCAGCATGAGCTTCACTGAGGGACTTCTTTAAACCGCAAGTACACTTTACAATAATAAATAAATACACCATGCTCAGTCAATGCGACTATTTCATCAAAACGCTGAATTTGAAACAGATACTAAAAGGTTGCAAAAAAATGCAGATGAACAAAAACGATATAATTCCACCAGCACTAACTGTGTGGGGGAAAAATACCGTATGATTACAAATGTGCCTACCGAGGACTATACCCAAAGTGTATAGATAACAAAACAATGGAAGGTACACACCAGGCCAGGTATTCCTTAACAGGGTCCACGCCTTCCAACTGCTCCACACCCTGCAGTTCATAAATACTTGTAATAAAATGAGTGAAAGAAGGGGATGGCCAGGCAGCACTGAAAGTATAAAATAGTGCTATTTTATTGCAACATGTTTCATACTGTTACTTGGAATGTTCCATATCTTATGATTAGAATATTACATGTACAGTATATAATGTATATTATATATACATTATATACAAATGTATATAGAAACAAATAATATAGTTAAAAGTACATCTGCAAGTAAAACTAACAGAGACCCACCAGGGGGATTAGGATTGTTTTGAGCAAAGTGTAAATATCAATTTACTGAAATGTTATATATAACAGTTTAAACGGCCAAATAGCAGAAAATGCAACCCAGATGCTGTATACGCATAACTCACATATTTTATCCTATACAACACGTGTCAAACTCAAGGCCCGCTGGCCGAATGCGGCCCTTCTGGCCATTGTTTGTGGCCCCCAGTGACTGTACAGCATCCAAGACTGCTATGCATTTGTGCAGTTAAAATAGTTGTGTAACTAAAGACCTGCTTGCTAGATACCTATATCAGCTCTTTTTAAACAGATCACCGGGCCACCTTTACTAAGATAGGTGCGGTCATCTGTTTAAAAACAGCTGATCATGGTATCTAGCAAGCAGATCTATAGTTACAATGCTGCTTGGGAGTGCACAAATGGGACTTGCACAAATGGATAGCAGGGTAGTAAGGCTTGGATGCAGTCACCACTGTAACAGCTGATCGCCTATCTAGCCTGGGGAGGTATCACAAAGTACAAAATACAATAAAACCCTTACCGGTGTATATGTATATCTATGCACTTCCCTTTGCTGGCCACTAGGTGGCCACCCCACTACACAGTCAGGTTACACATTTATACACTACTAATAGATATAAAATAAGAATTCACACCAAGTGCAATGCTTTTTAGGGTCAAAATTGAATTCTGTACAAAATAATGTAGAAAATGGCTGAAGCAGCCATTTGCTAAACCAATGGTGGTGGTATACACCAATTATGGTGGGTGCTTTAGTGGAGAAAATAATAGTATATAATACATAAGTGTGATATTTTATAATGGGAGCTGCAGTGGTATATATCCTTATAAAAATCACTCAGCTATGTCACTAAGTGACTCATTTCTTATATTTCTTATATCCCACTACTCCGCCCATTCCAGTGTTCATGCCTTGACAATGACACAGCATTTCTTGCCTTATTTAACTTCACTAACAGAACCTGCTGGAGCTGCTCCCTGTCACTTCATAACAAATGTCTCTCTCCTCCTCCACAAAGATTTGTTTAACCTCATGCTGGGCTGGGATGTTCCTTTCTACTGGGTTTAAGTTACAGAAGGTAGCTTGGGGGATTTAAGGTGGAAATAGGGACAAGGCTAGAATTTAAAATGTGAATGGGGTGAAGGAATCCAATACTTATGTATTATAAGAAATAATGCACCCCTTCACATTATAATATAAGGACATTACGCCACCTCGGAGTTCCCTGTCCTGTATAAAAGCAGGGAACTCCTCGGTGGCATAATATCCTTATATTACACTGTAAGGGGTGCATTATCCCTTATATAATATACTAATATAATCCCTCTTTTCCCTTGTATATTTTATACTATTATTTTCTGTACAAAATAATGATGTCATGGTGATGTCATAGTGACATCACAAAAAAAAGCACCAAGATACATTTGAACACTACTAAAAGATTTAAAACAAGAAGTTGATACAAGTGCAATGCTTTTTTGAATCAAAATCCAAATCTGTGCAAATTTATGTCATGCTGGTGTCTAGAGATGTCTGAACTTCGCAAAATCCGGTCCGCTCGAGGATCCGCGAATTTTCGGAAAAATTAGAAAATCCGCGAGCGGACCCATTAAAATGAAAAAATCCTCAAAAATACTTGTAATTCCGAAATTTTTCGAAAATACGGATTTTCCCGCATTTTCGAAAATACGCAAATTCCTCGGAATATTTTCATGCATTTTCGAAAATACAGGAAATCCTTGTAATTTTGAAAATTTTCAAAAATACAGGATTTCATGCATTTTCAAAAATACGTGAAATCCTCGTAATTTCGAAAATTTTTGAAAATACGGGTTTTCATGTATTTTCGAAAACACGGTTCGGAAATGTTTGGAATGCGGAAAACCGGAAAATACGCGATATCGCAAATATTCGCAAACGAGGTAAATCGCTGCAGATTCGGGTTCGAATCCGTGAACTGGGCCATCATTACTGGTGTCATAGTGACATGACATGACAAAAAAACGCACCCAGACACATTTAAACACGATGAAAATATATATAATAAGAAGACATACAAAATGCAATGATTTATAGGGTCAAATTTCAGTTCTGCACAAAATTATGATGTCATGTTGATGTCATAGTGACATCACTAAAAAATGCGCCTAGTCCCAGATACATTTTAACACTATTACATGATATGGAATAAGTAGTTGCACCAAGTGCAATGAATTTTAGCCTCAAAATTCAATTCTGTACAGAATTATGTCATGCGGATATCATCATGACTTAACATTCAAACGCAATAAAATGACTAAGCCTGAAGTGTTGCATCAAGTGCAATGCTTTTTAGAGTAAAAAATTTAAATCTGTGAAATATTATTATGTCATGCTTATGTCATAGTGACATCACTAAAAAAGTGCACCGAGACACATTTACACACATTACAATTAAAAAAAAGATAAAGAATAAGAACTCACACCAAGTGAAATGCTTTTTAGGGTGAAAATTCAAATCTGTGCAAAATGATGATGTCATTCTGATGTCATAGTGACATAATTTTAAAAAGTGTACACTTACACACTATTGAACGATTTAAAGGCTCATTTACCCAGAATCGCTGGGCAAATAAAGGAGCATTTACCCAGAGCAATTCTGCTATTTAGTGATGTCACTATGACATTAGCATGACATCATCATTTTGCACAGATTTGGATTTTGACCCTAAAAAGCATTGCACCTGCTTTGATGTCTTTTTCTTTATCTTTTAAAAGTGTAAATGTGTCTAGGTGAACTTTTTTAGTGATGACACAATGACATCAGCATGACATCATTTTGTGAAAAGCTTGAGAAATAACTTTGTATAGTTTAAAACATGTTGCACAATAAATAGCACTTGATCTATAATGTTGTGTGAAGTCCCTTTCTTTCTTTTTTTTTATTGCATGTTTTCTGTGATTATGAGGCATAGAGCATTCAGAAGGTGTCGGTTAAAGTGTAACTGACTCGGTTTGTATCTACTTTGTCAGTCATTTTGTACTAATTTGGATCTTGACCCCAAAAAAACATTCTAATTCTTTATATTTTAATATTGTTTAAATGTGTCTGGGTGCATTTTTTTTAGTGATGTCACTATGACATCAGCATGACATTAACATTGTGCAGAGATTTGGATTTCTACCCTAAAAAATTCAATCTGTGCAAAATGATGATGTCATGCTGATGTCATAGTGACATCACTAAAAAAATGCACCCCGAGACATTTGAATAATACTAAAAGATATAGAATAAGAATTTTATTTGGGTCAAGATCCAAATCTGTGCAAAATGATGATGTCGTGCTTATGTCATAGTGGCATCACTAAAAAAGTGAACTCAGACACATTTACTCACCTTTAAAAGATATAGAATAAGAAATCACAGCAGGTACAATACTTTTTTTGAATTAAAATCCAAATCTGTGCAAAAGTATGTCATACTGGTGTCATAATGACATCACAAAAAAACGCACCCAGACACATTTTAACATTATTAAATTATAAAGAATAAGAAGTCGCACCAAGTGCAATGAATTTTAGGCTCCAAATTAAATTCTGGATAGAAGTATGTCATGCTGATGTCATAGTGACTAAACTTAAAGTCACACCCTGACACTTCTGCCTGTGGTTAAAATGTCCATTAATATTTCCAAAATAATGCAGCTGGGCCAGTCTGGCACAAATTGAGAAAAAAGTGTTTATGCACACATTACAAATGGCAAAGTTTCGAAGCTTAAGAAAGGGCAAAGATTTGCCTGAAACTTTGCCATTTGTAATGATGGATGAATAAACACTTTTTTTTTTTACAGTTTGCACCAGACTGCCCGGCTGCATTATTTGGAAATATTATTGGGCATGTTATTATGCACCCAGACACGTTTAAACACATAAAATGTTTAAAACAGTTGCTCCAAGTGCAATGCTTTTTTGGGTCAAGAAACAAATCTGTGGGAAATTGTCATGCTGATGTCACAGTGACATCACCAATAAACACACCCAGACACGTTTAAAACAATTGAAAGGTTTAAAACAAGGAGCTGCTCCAAGTGCAATGTTTAATTGGGTTAAGATCCAAATCTGTCATGCTGATGTCACAGTTACATCACAAAAAAACAAACCCAGACACATTTAAACATGGTTTAAAACAAGGAGTTTTAATTGATTATAAACAGAACTTAGTTCATCATTTAGCAGCAGGTGGGATCCTATGTAAACTGACTCCGGGCTAGGCCACACTAGCGTGTTTTTCACGCGTTTGCGCCCGCGTTTCGCGCTCGCGTTTGCGCCCGCGATTTTCGCTAAAATGGAAATCGCGGGAACGCAAAAATTCCCGCGATTTCCGATGCGCATGCGATTGCGCGTCCGTTTGCGTTATGGTAACGCATGCGTTCACCATTTTTGGTGCGTTAACGCATGCGTTACCATAACGTGAAAAGGCGAAAACGCATGCGCAAAACGCGAACGCGAGCGCGAAACGCGCAAGAATCGCGCACACAATCGCGTGCGATAACGCTCGCGATTTTGTGCGCGATTCCTGTGCGTTGCAGTGTGGCCTCACCCTTAGTGCCTTGTCCCAGACCCTTCTCCTGATTAGTCCCACCAAGTCAGTCAATTGCTAAAAGTATAAATTTTAAACAATAAAATGATGGGAGGAATATATGTGTTACACTCACCCAGTAAGATAGGTTGTCCGGGTGCTAATGGCCCAGACCCATGCTCCCAAAGGTTGGTCCAGATTTTCACCAAACAGAAAGAAAAAAAGGGAAAGCTTAAATGCACTCTGGAATCACTAAAGACGATTATCCAATTTATGAAGGAGAACAAGCTTTATACTTTAGATCATATGTGCTTATATTTATTATGGATTTATTTAGCGAGTGCTTTATATTAACATTCACATTGCTCTGTCCATCTGTTCGTTAATCTGTAATTCTATCTATCTCTACATCTGTTTGCCTGTCCCTCTCTATCACTCTATCCATGTCGATCTCTCCATATACATCCAACTCTCTCTTCTCTCTCTCTCTTTATATCAAGATTATCAAGACTTGCAGAAACTTGAAGTGTCAGTCTGGACTGTTGTTGCCCACCAGATGAGTTTAGGGGCCCACCTAACATTTCATATCTCTATTATCGCTCATTTACATATCTATCTTACTCCTACTGACTCCTATTAAAATGTATTTCTTACTGTCCCTTTGGCTCTGTATTTACATTTTAACAGTTTTCTTTTTTTTCTTGGGTGATTGGGCTGTGATCCCACCGGCGGATTCCCCTGTAACCTCGTGGGCCAGTCGTCCGACACTGGAAACTTGTAGAAAGAGATCCTAATGTCTAATATTTAGTGTTGTACAACATTTCTTAATTCTTACAGGGTTATTCAATAAAAGTTCTTATTGTTTAAAAAACTGTTTTAATCGTTTCAGAAATGTAACAGGAATCACAATGCCTTCTTTCAAGCCATGGGCCAAATTTATAAAGGTGTGGCATCTCTTTTTAACGATCATTAATTCACAATCCCTATCGTAAATCTACGACCGCAATTGATTTATGATTCCCCATAGAATACCATTGGGGTATTTTACTACCGCATGATATTCTATGATCAAACGTTCTCTGCAAATGTACTGTCACGCCCGTACATTTAATGCAGCTGTCAAACTTTAGTAATAACGCGCGGTATCCCTAAATGGTGATTCATTTATGAATATGGCCCTTTATCCCTTGTACCCGGCTATCACGTTTCCTGAGGGTCTAGAAATCAATGTAAAATGCTAGGAATGGATGTCCTTTTATTCTTATGTTTTCATAAACATGTATCTAAGGGCCGTATTTGTAAAGCCGTGGTATCACTTTTTAGCGATACCGCGGGGTAGTTAATTTACGATCGTACTTTTACGACCAAATGTTCTGTAATTAACAAACATTCTGTCGTAGAATAACACGCGGTAGTAAACCGCCGCAATGTTATTCTATGGGGATCGTAAATCTACAATTTCGTTATCGTAGATTAACGATTGGTAAATTTACGATTGTAAATTAAAGATTGTTAAGCTGATCATAAATTAACAATAGTTTTTTACCAATCGTTAAAGGCGTAGTATCCCTAAAAAGCAGTACCGCGTCTTTATAAATACGTCCCTAAAACCTGATTGTTTATAATTAAATTATGCAAATGCCGAGATAGTATAATAAGGTTTTGGGGGCATGGAATGTGCATTGATCATCTTTTTTTTTAATGTAGGTGTAATTTAGCAGCTCCCACAGTCCCCTCATTATATATAATGTAATAGGAAGCGAGGTCAAGCTTTCATGTGGTAATAACACCAACCCGGCCCTTTAATTAAAGGTCTTGTGCCTTTAATATAAATCAGTGAAAAGAAAGCCTCTTTTCTCTTGATAAAAACCAGCAGGTGGCAGGGTTTACAAAAGCACGGTGGCTCAGTGGTTAGCACTGATGCCTTGCAGTGCTGGGGATTAATCCAACCTTGGACACATCTGCAAGTGTGATATATATCAATGGCGTAACTACCCCCCTGCGGAGGGCCCGGACAGTAGGAGGGCCGGCCAAAAGCCCCTGTTACCTGCTTAAAAACAGCTGATCGTGCGTATGAATGAAACATAAGTGCGATCAGCTGTTTGAAAGACCGAACCCGAATTCCAGAACCAAACCGAAAGTTCAGGTCCGGTCTTTTAAACAGTTGATCAGGCATATGTTTCATTCATAGACGCGGTCAGATGTTTAACAGCTGATTGTGGAGGGGGGAGAGGGGTGGGCCTCCAATCTCGCAGGGGGGCCCTAATATATATATCACATTGCTTTATAATTATTTAATCTATCTATCTGCATCTCTCTCTATATGTATCTCTACATCTTTACAATTACATACATTCACATTGCCCCGAAGAGCTTACAATCCCAGCACTTTTTTAGTTCGCACATACAATCTATCAGTATGTCTCTATGTCTGCCTATCTCTATTTGTCAGTCCATCTGTTTATCTGTAAATCTATCTATCTTTATGTCTTTCTGTTCTCTCTTTATCACTCTATCCATGTTATAATTATTATTCTCTATCTCTCTATATCTATCTCTGCATCTATCTTTCTATCTCTGTATCTCTATTTGTTTTAGGATTTTTGACCACATCGCTAGTATTTAGTATTTAGCTGTAACTTTGTCCAAGAAGTGTTCCCACAATCCTTTTGTTATATATAATGTAATGGAAGCTAGGTAAAGCTTGCATATGGTAGTAAAACCAACCTGGCCCTTTAATTGAAGGTCTTACGCCTTTAATATAAATCAGTGAAAAGAAAGCCTCTTCATCAATTAATACAATAATCTAACAAAAAATTAACAGGGAAATTCAATAAAAGTTCTTATCATTTAAAATGGTGCTAATTTTGCCCCAACCAATCAGATCTTATTTAACATTTGAAAGCTAACATCTGATTGGTTGGGGCAATATTAGCACCATTTTAAATGATAAGAACTTTTATTGAATAACCCTGAATGTCTTAAATAGAAATGAGTCCCTGTTTTGTTTCGGAACTACTGGTTTTGAAAATCCAGATCTGGGGGGATTTTCGGAAAGAAACTCGTCAGTTTCGTTCATCTCTAGAGTTAAGCAATGAAAAAAGTTAGGACCTTCCAGACTGGAGTTACTTTTCATTAGTTTGAAGACTATAGCATTATCCCAATAAAGTAAATAGACAAAGTATTTTCTAACTCTTTTCCCAGAGTAAGGGTCGGAGATATGCAAAATTCTCCTTTATGTCCCTTGGCTGGCTTAATAACATGCAACATTGACTATGCTATAGAGCCAATCATCACCTGACTTGCAGACATGACATGTTTTCAACGCCTTTTCATCGTTCTGCCCACATCAAAAACATTTTTGAAACATATTCTTCAGTCTGTATTTGTTTTGTGAGAGTTTCTGAATCTTTGCCTGTAGTGATAGATATAAAGCCTCTACCTGGGGAAAGTTTTTATAGCAATATCATAGAACTGTAGGGCTGTATTTACGGTGTGATATAGCAATTTCCCTCATGGTATTGTACGAATAGGCGATCGTACAATTACGATTGTGTCTGTAAATTTTTGGCCACGGTCATATTTTTACAGGTTTTTAAATACTGCCCATAAAGAGCACCATCGGCCTATGTAATTCTTATCGTTAAAAATTGTGCTAATTTTGCCCCAACCAAACAGATGTTAGCTTTCAATTGGTAGCTAACAGAGATGGGATCTAAGACCCGGATCTGACACCGAACCCCTTGGTTCCGAAATCCGAATGTTCTGTCCATAACCGGACTTCGGAGCCTATTTTCTGTAATAATCGAACGTTCGAGGGTTATAGAAAATGGCCTTGAATGTTTGATAATCCTTGAAAATACGCTCAAACTCAAAATTAGTTTCCGAGCATATTTTTGAGGATAATGGAGCGTTCAAGGCTCGAACGTTCCATAATTATCAAAAATGGGCTCTGAAGTCCCGAAAGTATGTTCCGTTTTCGGATCTTCGGGATTTTCCCAAGATCTGTAAATCAGAAAACGGCACAAAACTTGACAGTTTCGGCCATCTCTAGTAGCTAACATCTGATTGATTAGGGTAAAATTAGCACCATTTTTCATTTTTAATAAAGTATTGCTGGCATGCAAAATCGAAACCTAATGTAATATATGGGGTAAACACCACAGAACAATGTTTTTATTTAGAGCACAAATATCTATTATTAATGCAGGGACAGTTTATTTGTACTGGACATTTATGAATGTAGCAAAACCTTTGACCTTTGTCACTCTGTCAAACATTTGATTGTTCTGTTGGCTCTCGGAATGGTAGGAACTGATTTGACTTTGGTAATATTGATGTTGACTCCCAGAATTCCTTGGCTACAAAATAATAGCAGACACTATCCAGGCAGCAGTTGAGGTCACCGATAACTTGAGTGGCGTACACATAGTCGTTGATCGTTCTTATTACCGAACAGTCTATTTTATTGACTGTTCTTATGGACTCCATGACAAATCTGAGAATATTTCCAATATGGAGAGGCAAAAAACAAAACAAGAAAATTACAAGGTTGGCAGACACTATGTTAATGGACTTCTGAATGCACTTGTCTTCATAAACACTCACGGTCCCCTTTTTCTTTAGGTACCTGATGACTTTTATGGAGCAAAGTAAAATGATTGGCAATGGGATAAAAAAGCCCAGGATTGTGAAATACAGGCTTCTCTTTAAGGGCCTAGCTGATGTCTTTCGGAAACAAACCCCAGGAGATGTAATATTTGAACTGTCAGGCAAAGTTTCTATCCAAATATAGATTCGCGTGGACAGTAGAAGAATAAAGACAACGACACAGGCCATGGCTGCCTTCTTTGGGGAACGCAAAGACCTTGCTTTAAAAGGAAATCTTATGGCTATAAATCTGTCAACTGAGATCAGAGTAATAATTGCAATACTCAAATAGGTGTTCATAAAATAAGCAAAACTAAGGAACTTGCACAGTTCATCAGGAAGATCCCATGTTTTTAGAGCCGCGTAAATGCGGAACGGGATGGTAATGAGCAAACAGCAGTCGCTAAATAGCAAGGTCATCATGAAAACTCTGGTCTCTGTCCATTTCTTTATCTTAAAAAAGAAAACCCAGATTGCAAACGAGTTAAATAAGGTTCCGAAAAACAAGATGATGGCAAACAGGACCACCTGAAACACGACTAGACCTTCATTTTTCAACTTCATTATTGACACGCAGTTATCAGTTTGATTGGAAGTTGCTGTAAAAATACAAAAATATATATTGGCAGTGTTCTGCAATCCTACTACTTACAGATTAAATGCCAAATTAACATGGATTTTTTCCAAGAAGCCGAGTCTGCGTAAAGCATTATTATACATTACCAGGATAAAAACCCTGTCTTTAAGAACACAAGATTAAATAATCTGGGGCGTATTTAGAAAGGTTTGTTATCGGCAAGTCCAACGTAGCAGATGTTTTTATGATGGGGATAGTGCTTTCCGGCCGTGCAAATCTCTACGGTGGCCATGAAGTCCATAAAGCTGGTATTTCAATAGTATTGCCTCATTAAAGTTAATGGAGAGATAGTGGGCAGTATCGAAATACCATTCAGTATTGATGCCCACAGTGGCCAGGGAGCACCATCACAATATTAAAAACAGCCGCCACTAGTAGTAGCTTTAATGATCGATATAATGAATTATTATCGGACCTTATAAATGAATGGTATCCTTTAGAAATGTAGTATTTACCATTTGTGTTAAATCCCCCCACTGGGTATTTAACAGATTACACATCTGCAGTAAGTAAAGTGAATCTATATACATGCCTTTAAATGCTTTGTTGTAATATAAATGGACACTTCCTTGCTTCTAACAGTTATTCCTGTATTTCAAATATTTCAAATATTTCAAAATGCAGATTCACAAAGAGAATATAGAGAAAAGCTTTGTACAGAGGTACGAAGTGAGCAACGTACGACCAATGAACGTCTGCTTTGGCCGACAAACACACATGTGGTGCGACCCGCCAGACACATGTGATTGTTGGCCATTGGAAGGCCAAGTGTACAGTACCTCAGTGCTGGAATTCTGTTCTAGGAGCCTATAGGGGCAAATGACCTGACGTCCTTAACCGCGCCCCTCAACACAGGCCCCATTACCAAATTTTCTTTTTACTGGAAAAAACAGACTATAGTATTCTGAAAATTGTGAGCTGGGAAAAAAATTGCTAAAAAAATGAACTGTAAAACAGGAGGATAACAAATGCTTTTTAAAATCCAGATACGCTGAAAATTAAAGTGAAAAGGGGAGAGATTGACAGATGCCCCTTTAACCACATGCTCCCCGTGGCACATGCTTACTGTGCCTTATGGTAAATCTGGCATTGCCCTCAGCTATCAACTAATCATATTCTTGTTATAAATGTATTTTATTATTTTTGGGATAGTTCTCCTTTAAAGCAATAAAACTTCCATTAAGCTTTCTGGATTGTATTTAGAGTGTGAGGAATATTTTAGATGAAATAAGGTTTAGCAACACCAATTACACAGTGTTCTTTACATTATGATGCTTTACTTCCTGTTTGTAATTCTTAGCCCTCACAAATACTATGTTTATATCTTGGTATTTCCAACTAGGGTATACATCTTACTGATCACTGATCCTACAGTCAGATATCAACTCCTGCAGACAGAATGTTATATACAGTATTTTAAAGGGCAAATCCACCATTCAAATTAAAAATTCTATAAAGGAAAAGCACCCCCAGCCCCCAAACCACCAAACTGCAACCTGTTATAGAGGAAACGTCTCCCCTTCCCTCTGTCGATCAAAAGCTTTAATTCTGAGCTTGATATGAGCTTGCACATGTTCAGTAGAGGCAGCATATTGGGTAGGGTGGAGGTGAAATGTAGGACAAAGGTGGGGTTTAGGGGTGTTCTGGAACAGGGAGTGGGTGTTGCCAGGTCCGTTCATTGGGTAGGATTTCACCCTGACTGTGGGACTTGGGATTTGTCCCTGCAGCCGGGGAAATCCCATCCAGATAGGGATGCCTGGCAACCCTGGGCGGACCTGCCCTTTAAATTTTAATCTCAGTTTACAAAAAACAAAAAGGCAGCCTATTAAATTGTATTTCATTTTCTATGGATTAAATTGTGAATTTAGTAGCAGATTTTGTTTTCTTAATAGCAGCCCATTCTATTTCTGTTCTAGTCTATTGTATTTAATTTACATCAAGAGAAAATTTTAAATTTGCAATATCTCCATTATGAAATCTGAGCTTCATTTAATAGCAAAGTTATACTGTAAGAAGTCACCTTCTGGACATTGGCTAAGGCATATGACTTCCAATATGTGTGTCCATGCTTTTTTCACCCATCCCTACACCGCCACCACCACCCTCCCCGTTCAGGATAACACACTTAGAATGCTGCAAAACACGACAAGGCTACACCTAGTATGGTGCATTTATACTAGGGGTAGCCTATTTCACATTAATTAGAGTCTAGGGGTTTGGCCATGAAGCAAAGTGTCTACTGGGGATTACAATTAAGTTAACAGTATGATTGGAAGTAAAGCTTTAAGTTTGATGAATAGGCATTGTAATTCATAGAACACAATTTCTATCCTAATGTTTGTGTGAGTATACAATTAAGTCAGTTCTAAAATGAAATAGACTTACCAGGGGAAGTTGTCAGCATTGTAGTGGGGTATAACATTTTTGGATTCAGGTGTGTCATCCTATTAGACAAAAAAAATGTTTTGGAAAGCAGCATGATAGAAAATAAAATTCCACTAACCTAAACCAAGGTCAATTTGCCACTATCTCCTCCAACACTAGGAAAGGCATATTCTCTCATTCCAGAACATAGAACTACTGAGGTATGTGTAATGTAAAGAAATAACTTCCTACTGAACACCCCCCCACAGAACTATTCATTTATATAGTCACTATAGTTCTCTCTAAGATATCTATCAATAAAAGGACAATAAACCATTCCATTCTGTGGCCAAGAATTATATTTGTGTTACTGATATTCCATACACAAAGGGCAGTTATTTTAAATACCTTTATACTCGAGTATAAGTCGAGCCTTTTAGACTATAAAAATAGCCTAAGGGCGCCAGGGTCACAGCCTAGGGCGCCAGGGTCCAAAGGGGGCGGCATGTCTTAAGTGCCTTTATTTTTACTAAAACATGAATTCCTTACTGCAATGTTAGCGGAGACAATTTATCATTAAATGTAGCTCCTAAAACTGGGCAGTCAGCCAAGAAAAGGCAGAGGGATGCGATGGCATTGCATCTACTTTAAACAGTAGTACTGTGTCTTTATATCATTGTACTTGTTGGAACATTAGGTGGTATTTTGTAGTGTTCGCCCATCTTAATTTACTGCAGTAAATTAGTAAAGTAAGTAGGGATGAGAGGACCACAAGTTAGAGTATACCTGTATTAAAGCCCCAAAGGGTTGTTTTTACCAATCCTAACAGGGAGATTCACCCAGAGCCACATGCGCTCTGGTCAAATCCACCGTAGCAGAATCTCACTCGCACTCAAGTATTACGTGCACACAGCCACGCAGCCTCTGGTAAATAAGCTTGGGCCAGCTACGCGAGTGTCTCTTCCAGAACTCATACAGCCACTACAAACCAAGGCTTAAAGTCCTGCTAACCGATCGTAAATTAGTATCATTGGGGAACATTGACAATGTAAACAATGTTTTGTTATGCTTCCTGGTGTCTGTCTACTAAAACTACATGGCAGGGAAAAAAGTCCCCCAAGCTAATTGGGTGTGACATTGTGAGTTAAATGAGATGAGTTAACTCGGCTTGTCTCAGATTTCCTTTGTGATCTCACAATTCAAGCTTCACCCATCTGTACTGCTACTAATAAAATTAGCACCCCGATAAAAGTGTAAGGCATGTTAATATTAGCACCCCAATAAAATGTATTAATTTATGTTTTTTCTGAGGTTACTATGCAGGGTGCATTTACTAGGAACACCTGCTTACCAGAGATTAAGTTCATCCTCCATCTTGTTGCATGTATGAAACACATTTAGGAATAATTGAATCTTGTTAAACGTAGTTAATACTGTTTTATTGTGGTTTTTAGTAGTGAAACTTTGTTTAACTGAATTAACAGAACTTTAGCCCTGTAGTAAACGGTTAGTGCCAAAGTAATAGATCCATGTGCTATGTAGATCCATTTTCTGTGTAACGCTAATATTTATTTTAACTTGTGTTTGGCTGAGGCCACTCTACAACACACTGAAATGCGCGTGTGTGCGATTTTGGTGCGTTGTCTTGCGTTTGAGAGTGAGAATTCACTATGTTCCTTTATGGAAACGCATGCGATTGTGCAAAACAAGGTGATAGCAAAACGGATGCACAATAGCATCCGCTTTGGAAACCGCAGTTTCCATTCTAGCCAAAACTCCATTCACCATCGTGTGCGCAGATGCACAAAAAGCGAGCTAGTGTGGCCTAGCCCTTAGTGTAGCTGAAAATGCGGTTACTGTATGATTTTGATTAGTCGCACGTGAGTTTTACCAGAGACTAACAGGGTTATTCAATAAAAGTTCTTATCGCTTAAAATGGAGCTAATTTTGTTACTTTTATTGAATCTCCCTGTAAGTTTATCCTTCATATTGTTGCAGATGTGAATTAAAACTCTTCACCAGCTTTCTCCTACCCCTGTGCACTATTTTACTTCAAATACAGTATATGTCAAATACATACATGTGCAACATTCCTTTTACACAAAAGTAGATTTGCTGTTACATACCCTTCTGTTTTAAACATAAATCATCAAATAAGTTTTTAAACATTATTTTTTTCTTCTGAGGTTAAACAATGAATTCTCAAAATATTTTCAGAACCTTTTTTAAAGGATATGTTCAACCTTAAAGGGTATGTCCACCCTAAAAACAAAATTTTGCTATATGATTGACCCTGTCCCCCCAGCCCCAACCGCTATATTTATATTTTTAGAAAGCTCCCCAAACTTTACTTACCTTCCCTCTTTCCTCCGCCGCACTGCCGGCCCTCTGCTTGCGAGAAAATGCAAGCGGAGGGGCGGGACCAGCAGTCGTGTCTGTGATTGGCTGAGCGGCAGCCAATCACGGACGCGGCTGCCGGGTGTTCATTTCGGCGGGGGAAAGAGGGAAGGTAAGTAAAGTTTCGGGAGCTTTCTAAGCATATAAATATAGCGGTTGGGGCTGGGGGGACAGGGGGAATCCTATAGCTAAAGGGATTTACGCTAGGGGGAGGGAATCCTTAGAGGGAGGGAGAGGGAGGGTTCTTGTACAAGTCATTCTGAATTGAGAAAGCCAGTCGGATGACTAGCGAAACGTCTTCAAGAACTACATTTCAAGTCCAGTTGATCTAATTGAATACAACAGATATACCATGACCTGGATGAATGAGAACCTTCACAAGCATATTTAGATTTAGTTTTTATGTCTGTAGAATAAGCTGTAAAGAAACCAGCTTAGTTTTTCCTAATGCAGCTATGTGTACAGCCTACGAAGTTGATAAGGTATTGCTTTCCATTGCTGGGTCAGGTCATCTGCAGTGTCCTAAATTATGCAAAAGGAAATTCCCTTTGCTAAATAGTAGTAATGGATCCGGGTTTCGAAACCCTCCTGGTTCTCATTCGGAACTGCTGGTTTTGAAAATGCGGATCCAACAGTTTTTTTTTTTTATTAGAAATTTTCAAAACTCTGAATTTGCTTTGAAAATTGAATATTAAAAAATTAAAAATTCAAAAAATGACATTTGGAAATGGAAAATTCCTATCAAATTGGGTTTGAATCAGAGGTTCCATTAAAAGTCTGTTTGTGTAAATAACATTATGGCTTATTTGAAGGAGAACTAAACTTAATTTTTTAAAATCCTAACGTGAAAGCTTTTTACCACAGAACACCGATTCATTGCACTTAGTATATTTATGTAATAGATTCTGTAACTAAAGCCTCGTACACGTGTCCGACACATGGACTGACGAATGATCCCCGAGCGCACGACACACAGGCCCTACGAATGTCCGTTTTGGCCAACAGTTATGTGTGTGTATGGCGGATCTATGAACGACACCCGACCGAATGCATACACATGTGCGATTATTGGACGAAACAATCATTTGTTGTGCACATGGCCATACATCGGACGTGTGTACGAGGCTTAAGAAGGCTTACATGTTGTTGCCGGTACAACTCATAGCCCATGTAGGCTTCAAAGAGCCACGCTCTATTCACTGTTTCTAGCTTGTTACTAGTGAAAGATAAAGTTTCCAAATGTAACTGTGTTCTTGTTGTAGTTCTGGTGGCAAAACACACAGTATAAGTGCCATGTTTTTAGGAACAGCCCAAGAAGTCACAGGTTTAAGTCTGCTGGCTCAAACAATACAAAATACTTGTAAAATAAAATCTATAGAAATTTGTAGAAAAATATAAATTTTCTTTATGTACAAAACTCTATATTACAGCTGTTTTTTATTTACCAACCATTGTGAATTGGTGACAGCCTTCCTGGAGCTATATGAAATAGTCAAAAAAATGTAACTGCTATTTTTCCCTAGCAAAATTATTCTAAATGTACTCGTACTTCTGCATGTGGTGACTTACTGCTAAAGTGCTGATTTTAGAAACAGACCGACCATTAGGTCACAGGTTCAGATCCCCAAACTTACTCTATTTTATTGTTTCCATTATATACTTAGCACAAGATTCTACATCTACGTTCCACCTAGTAGCCCTTGTAGGATAGTGGTAGAATGGTTTGATTCCCAGACTTACTTTTTTTCTAAAATCTTAATATTATCAGGGAGATGTAATAAAAGTTATTATGGTTAAAAATGGTGCTAATTTTGCCCAAACCAATCAGATGTTGGCTTTCAAATGTTACATAAGATCTGATTGGTTGGGGCAAAATTAGCACCATTTTTAACGATAAGAACTTTTATTAAATAACCCTGTATGTTTCTTACATATAACTACAAATACACTGCAAAGATTACTTTTCATTTTCGTATAAAAAGAAATGTATCATTGTGAGGGACAGGCGAATTTGATATGTTTACACAACAACTGCACTGAAATCTATGTTCTATATCAGAGGGAGGTATGATCTCTGAGCTGTAACATGACTGGTTGTCAGCTTCCAGGAAGCAAGGCTGCAGCTTCCTGTAAAGTGTACTGTGTACACTTAGCTAGGTGTGCCCATCTTAGGTGGATTATGGGAGCCGACCCCTAGTACCCACAGGTTCATTTCATAAATCATCCAGCAAAGGGAGAGGTGAGACACATCTTTTGGTATCTTTGTGAATGTGCTATTTCTGTTCTTTCTGACTGCATCAGATGTTACCTTTTTACTGGGCTAACACACTTAGAAAACATTTTATAACATGTGATTGGTTACTGCATCGCAAATGAAACCAGCGCAGCCGATGCAACCGATACGTGGCGGTTAACGCCAGCTAATCGGGCTGTTCACAAATCACCCACGTCTGCTTAAAAATATACAAGATAAATCCCTGAGTGAAATGTAAAATCAAACTAACAAATCATCTAAAGATTATTAAATTATTATATTAAAAAGTATCTGCTTTATATCGTCTCGTGCTGACATTATGTTGTTTTTCCATGTAAATATACCTAGCCCCTCATATAACCTGTGTTATTGTCATTACTTGTATTTAACAGGCAGAAATACTGAGCATGCTCAGCCACCGGAATGTCATCCAGTTTTATGGAGCTGTTCTCGAGCCTCCTAATTATTGTATAATTACAGGTAAGGATGATCCTTTCCTTATATAACTGAATATCTATGTGGCAGAAACAATACGAGAGATTAATATCATTTATAGAACCTTGGATCGGAATGTAGAGGAATGTCATTCCCTTGGTTATTTGGGGACAGGGAAGCGCGACCTCTAGAGATCTCATCTCATGTTTTCCAGGCTGAAATTGTACAATATTGGGATGGCCCAGTTGTGCCCTTATTAGACCCTCTTTAACTCCCTGACCATGTATGAGAAATTAATAGTTTTTACTAGTTAAGGGGGAAAACCACACAAGCTTGTGTTTCCTTCTGATAGATAGTTTAATCAGATTGACTTGGAATAATGTTATACGATCACAAGGTCCAATCTCGATTACTTAAAAAAGTCTAATTGACAGGGCTGAATATTGCAATGTACCACCGACTGATAACAAGATAACTGATCCTACCTCTCGGTCAGGTGCAACATTTAGTGCATGACATTTTTTTTGTTACAATCAATACAAATGACTAAATAAAATCAACCAGTGTGTGGCTTCCATTCTACTGAACCAACACTGATCAGACCTGCCTGAAAATATTTTATATACAGTACTAAACCAGAGTTGTCAGCCATGGACGCTGGACCCATTTTCTCACACTGAGGTGCTGCCCATGCGATTGATGAGTGGCTGGTATAGAAGGAAGTAGTAGGGACTTGGATGAATGGAGGCAAGCAAGATGCTGAGATAATGTATTGCGGAAAATGAGGGGAGAGAGAGGCGGGGGAGGGAGAGAGAAAGAGGGGGAGAGGGATAGAGAGAGGGGAGAGAGAGATGGAAAAGAGAGAGGGGGAGAGATAGAGGGGAGAGGGAGATGGGAAAGAGAAAGGGGGAGAGAGAGAGAAAGGAAAGAGACGGAGGGGGGGGAGAGAGGGGAGAGGTCTTTAAATGCAGGGGGAACGGGATTTGCGATTCTTTAACGAATCGGGGGTTTACTAATTATAAAAATCCCATCAGTGGCCTTATTTTATTAAGAGCATTTTTTAAGATGAAATCCAGTTGAGGTAGGTGATGTAAGGTGGTGTAGTTAGCTTACAAACCTCTCTGGCATTCATAGACTAAGATACTAACCTTGCAATGCACCTTCCTCCTCCTGGGTTGTTGTGCCTCCTCTGCTGTGAGTGTCATCCTATATAATAAATGGCTTAATGTGCGTCCGTGAATTCATGTGTGGCTTTTCGTTTGTACGCATGCGCGATGAGGAGTCTTGGCTATGTGGATCTGGACAGTTCGTTAGCGAGGAGGAGTCTTGCGGCTAAGCGAATATATTCAGTGATCCGGACAGTACGAGGAGGAGAGGGAGAGATGTATCTAGCGCCCGTTATGGTAACAGGCTTAACCAGCTAGTATTTAATAAAAAACAAATACAATCTATATAAGATACAAGTATCCAGAGGATGATGAAAGAGTAGATTAATGCCCTACAGTATCTCTGACCCTGATAAATTCTTATATAAAATAATGATTGATGTATAAATATTTGTATATGATTGGTGATATTTTAGAACCATTTTTTCTACTCTGTTTTTAGTGTCCTATTTTTATATCAATTCTATGTTAATATTTTTCTATTCCGACACTGTTACTATGTGTGTAGGGCTAGTTTGAATGGGCCAACTTCAGCCTTAAAGGGTATGTCCACCCTAAAAACAAAATTTTGCTATATGATTGCCCCTGTCCCCCCAGCCCCAACCGCTATATTTATATTTTTAGAAAGCTCCCCAAACTTTACTTACCTCCCCTCTTTCCTCCGCCGCACTGCCGGCCCTCTGCTTGCGAGAAAATGCAAGCAGAGGGGCGGGACCGGCAGTCGCGTCTGTGATTGGCTGAGCGGCAGCCAATCACGGACGTGGCTGCCGGGTGTTCATTTCGGCAGGGGAAAGAGGGAAGGTAAGTAAAGTTTGGGGAGCTTTCTAAGCATATAAATATAGCGGTTGGGGCTGGGGGGACAGGGGGAATCCTATAGCTAAAGGGATTTACGCTAGGGGGAGGGAATCCTTAGAGGGAGGGAGAGGGAGGGGGAGAAGGGCTGCAGTACGCATGCCAAACTTCTCCCGGAGGCCAGGTAGGAGGCAGAGTCCTGCTATCCTCCTGGTGGGCAGTTTTTGGGACTTTGGGGGGGGACTACAGGAGAACCTTATGGAGCTGGGATGTGAGGTAAGGATTACACTACACTACATGATGGGGCCAGTAGCGGGGTATTATAGTTTTGATGGTGGACATGCCCTTTAAATTCTGCCCTGACAGATCAATCAATTAATATACTGACCTGTAATGAGAATGAAAGTGATCATATGGCCTGTGATTTAACAACACGTCCAATTGTTTGGACCAAAAAAATCATTCAGGGAACAACTTTTAATTTACAGCCAATAACCATTGTGATAGGGTCCTTGCAAAGATTAAGCAGGAATTGCTGAATAAAACTTTATTTGATTCTGTTTTACAGCTCAGGTATGTTAGCAGAGAGCAGCCTTAGCACAGGTCTTGTTACAGTCCAAAACCAAAGTTTTTGGGCTGCCTGGGAGCAGCGTTTTATACCCAAGGAATCCCAGCATGCTTTGCATAGTAAATACAACAATATCAAAAATAATACAAAATAACTATTACTATAACATTTGTACAAAAAGTAATGGTTATAATTAATGCAAACACAGCAAAATGAAAGTATATTTAAATGCTTAATTACCTGCTATCCGAACAGATTCAGCATGACTTTTAACCCTAGCATTGCCATATAGAAAACAAAGTTGTTTTGCATCCCTGTGTACTGTGTAGGATAGGCGAAAGGGAAAGCAAAGAACAAGAAAAGATTTTGCTGGCCAGCAAGTAGGAAAGATGGGAAGGGAAGAGATTTATTCCTGCAGACACATAGAACAACATTAAAGGTGACTATGTCACAACCATATGATAGGCGGTTGGTTGATTTGAAAATCAACCTATTTGTACTTAGCCTTAAGGAGCCCAGACACTACACACGTTCTGATGTGCCTATGATGTCTTATACCCTTACATCCCAGCTCCTCATGGTTCTCCTGCTTTGTCTTGTCAAAGTCCAGGAAACTGACGAGTAGGAGCTGTCTTCCTCTGGGAAAGGTTTCTACCTCTCGGTTACTTCAGGCATGTGCAGAGGAGCCCTTTCCCCCCCCCCCTCCCTCCCACCAACCGGATCCATCCTTTGTGATGGAGATGTCTATCGTTAAATCCTTTTAGTATAATGTAGCTCCCTCCTGCCTGGACCAAAACGCTGCATTATTTAAAAAAAAAAATCAATCTGAATTATACTTACATGCCTTTGTTCCCGCGGCATCTCCATTGTTACTGTTACTGGCTGCCTCTCAGCCAATCACAGATGTGGCTGCCGGTCAGGCTCCTGTTTGCAACTTCCTGCAAACAGGAAGCCGCAAGGAGCATGCTGCAGGAGTGGCATGTAGGTATGCTTCGGATTTGATTTTAAAAGAAATTATATAGCGTTTAGGTCTGGGCAGGGGGGGAGCTACATTATATTAAAAGTTTGATTTTGGGGTTTGATTTGCCCTTTAATGTCTTAATAGTGTATGTCCAGCATTGGGGAGACACCTACCACTAATTTAGGGGCCCCCAACCTACTATAGCTTATGGGCCAGACTAGTGGAATTTATGTTATTGACATGGCTGTATTTACATATTACCTTTCATAAATGCATCAATGCAGCCAACAAACAGTTGATTTTATATTATGCTCCATAAACCTTATTTCTTTTCACCGTTTGGTCCTCTAGTTACCAGTTCCGGTAATTACATGGATGTTGCTAGAACAGCTCAGTGCTGTAACTGCCGAGCACTACTAAATGTTCTTCTAAGTATGTGCACAGTATAATTAGTAGTGCTACCCCAGAATAGATATAATTACAGATAATTAGAATTTGTTAAGCTGAATAGATAGTGGACAGTGCTGTACGAATGTTTACAAAGTTTAAGTTTGAAACATCTGAGCTTGATTCCATGTTAACAACCACTGATTAATAGGAGCTTAGGAAATCTCCTCCTCCGCACTATTTCTGGACTGTAACATCTCCCTGCTGACAGATATATCAGTGGCACCTCTCTCTGCAACCAGAGCTGGGTCATTTCCATATCATCTGCTCCCTATTCAAATATTAGCCAGTTACGGAAATCAGTGGCATAACTAGGAATCACTGGGCCCCCTTGGGGCCCCTATCCATGCTTTAACCACAGTTTATATCTGTCATAGGAAAACTAAGGAGATGGGGCCCCCTTGGCTCCCAGGCCCCCCCTGCGATTGCTCCCCCTGCTCCCTGGTAGTTACGCCCCTGAAGGAAACGTTATTAAGTTATAATAAAATCATTTTTTTATTCCCTGTGTATCTAGATGTGAAATATGTTGTTCCATTTAAAAAAAATTGTTTTCTTGTGATAGTTCCCATCACTGCATTACAGCTGCCATGCACTAGCAGTGGGTAGGTAAGCCCCCCTTCCTTAAACCTGGAGTCAGCTCTGCAGACATGATTTATTGTACTGTAAACAGTTCCTCTCCAACAGAATTTGTGAAAAGGCCAAAAAGCATGTTCAGTTCACCGCCCTTAGTTAGAATGTTAAACAATGTGAGAGGCAAGTTTAACCCTAAGTGAAAGTTACCTTTAGATGCCATTCGGCTTTACTTACCATTTCCCCACAATGTCCCTGAAGTCTGATATTCATCCCAATATGTCTTCCCTGTCTCTTCGGCTAACAGCCATCAAATAAGCCCATGACAGCTCCCCAACCTGGCTCCTCTGCCCATGTACAGGCTCCGGAGTTTAGCTGGTCCAGCCATCAGAGGGCGGAGGCCTACTAATTGTTCACCTGAAGATTCACCTGTGATTTAGAAGATTGTCAGTGATAGTGAAAGATAAGCCATGGGGTATAGACATCAGATTTCTAGCCTAGAATCCTCATCCTGAGCAAAATTCTCCATGGGCCTCTAGCAGTTTAGGTCCATACCCCGGGTGCTGTTATTGGGTTTATAGGCAGACAAATGGGTGGGAACATTAGCTATTAGTAGCTAAAGCAAAAAAACTTAGGGGTATTACACAATATCTAGAACTAGATACTAATTTACTGTAACATTCTATTTACAATATCTGGAAGGGTGACAGAATCTAATTAAAGGTAAATCATTTATTAGTGAGAACCAAACATCATTAGCAAACTGAGGACACATGATCTAAGGATTTCCTGGAGTGAAATAAATTTCCTCATACTCACAATGGTTCACGGTGACCCATATCCTACCATATAGATTTCAAATAAAGAAGTGACATTTTGCACTGAAGATAAGGGGAATTTGTTATATTTTTTGTGGAAAAACATTTCAATGTTTCTTACAAACCGACCCTTCATGCAAAACTGGTTGGGAATTTCATACTGTACATGTTCTGTGTAAATTATATTTATAATACGCTACCTACAGTGTAATATAAGGATACTACGCCACCAAGGAGTTCCATGACCATATAGAAGCCCAAGGCCGAAGGTCGAGAGCTTTTATACAGGACATGGAACTCCGAGGTGAAGTAAATCCATATATTACACTGTAGGTAGCGTATTATTTCTTATAATACATAAGGTCAGCCAAAAAAAACCTGTCCACTACCACTGTCTCTCCCCCTCCCTGTATTAGTCATTTATATAGGAATCCCTGTTTAGTGTATAAATAGTTAATTACCGTTCCTATTAAAAGAGAAAGAAGGAACATTGTCTGTCAACAATAAACAGGGCTTCCTATATAAATGACTAATACAGGGAGGGGAGAGACGGGGAGGGGCAGTGGAATACAGGAAGTCACTCAGTGACCTCACTGAGTGACTGTAATATAGATTCTCACCACTGCACCTCCCCATTGAAAATGCCCAGCCTTATGTATTATAAATATATAATGGATGGCCAACGTAGACTCTTGACAGTAGATTTTAAGAATAAAGCATTGACCTTATCAGACCTTAGGTATAAATGTCTGGTACAAGAGCTTACTAATGTGTTTCTACTTCAGGTAGAAGAACTCAGACAACATATTACAACCTACCTTGTGTATTTATTCGATGCACTATTAGGGTGATTTGCCCAGAGCCACTATTGCTCTGGTCTACAATACCGGCTTAACATCTCCTGGTAAATCCCAAAAGTGATTTAAACCCTACAGGACTTTAATGCCAGCAGGTAGAGCTGCAAATCTGGTATTGAATAGCTTGTGGCGGCAGTGTGGGTGTCTTATGGCTGTAATTGCACATGGACCAATCTTGACCATGTGATCACTGAGGTTCTAAAGAGGGATCGGACCCACCATTGATTCTAAATCTTAATTGTTTAATCAGTAACGTTGCGTGTTGTTCTGAAGGTGAATATTTATCATTGGCCTTCAGGTGTATGAGGTAAATCTTAAACTATATCAACTATCACATTTCATTTTTGTTTATGAATGGAAACCACTGGTCACCACTGGGTGTGGGAAAGTGTAAATCCAGCAAAGAAATAACAAACCATGTACCTGCTATAAACAATTATCATTATGTTGATTATGGGTCTTCCGTGACATAAATCAAGCTTGGTCAGTGCTTAGTGCTGGTATCCAGCTCCAGACACACAGCCACTTGTTAATATTTCTGTATTTACTGCCAATGATCTAATCTGCTAGACTAGGAAAGGGTTCTCTATTCCTTTCTGCACTGTGTCTCACAGAAATACTGGAAGTGTCAAGACTTCCAAGAAACACTTGTTCTCCTGGGGTCACAATTGCTCTAAATTCCAAAGATTCAAGTAAAGTTCCAAATAAATTGTTCTTAGATAAAGGCACAAGAATTAATGACAGTAGGTGAACTATAAGCAATTAGCCTTTCTTTTTATTTCCCTTTCTCTGAAATGATGTAAGTGTGATATTCCGATTGCAAGACTATAGCTTTGTCTTTGCTATAAAATGATTTTCTGTTTCTTCCCTATGATCTTCCTTTTAAAAAGCCTTATTATCAGTTTGATTATAATGCTGTAGAGGCAGAGCAGTGGTCTTACAGGCTAGAAATAGGATTTCATTGGAGGATTGGACATTTTAAAACTTCAGCATTTAGTCTCTAGCAAAGGAAAGTCAATGAGGCGACAAAAAAATCCACGGCTGCTCTTATCCTGTAGAGCAGGGATAGGCGACCAGAGATGGTGCTGTGCGGGGCCTGGTGCCCTTTCCAAGTGCAATCCAATAGCCATGTGGTCCCACATTCGGGAGCAGATCACCATTGCCTTTTATTGACAGGGGTGCAAGCCCCATAAGCAAGTTTTTTTTAAATGCTAGAGGTTTGAAAACAACACAGGGATGCTGGGTAGTTTTTCTAATCTGAAGGGCTTTCCAATCCCTGTTGTGGAAAGACACATAAGCAGTATAATGCTTATGTGTCTCTCTAAAGAAGCAGGAAACAATTAAATTGTAGTGTAGCTTTAAATAAATAATTGTGAATTGTGATGCTATTTTATAGTACAGCTGGAGATAAGTGTAGCGTGTAGGTCCCTACTAAGATGCAGAGTAGTTTACTGGACAGATACTCACTTGCTCCCTAGATATGGCACACTAAGCAGGGGTTAGTTTAAACCAGTGGCTAGAGGTGAAGGAGGGGATAGATGTGTCTGAAGGGCCTGATTAAGGCCATAGGTATATTACTGGTTAGTTATAACTCAGGGATACATTGTTTCAATTATTATATATATACCATGACCTGGATGAATGAGAACCTTCACAAGCAATGTTTCAATTATTCATTTCTGTTCTATGTGTCTGGAATCATGTTTTCGTTTCAAAATAAGGCAATGCTGTTATCAGTGTAATTTCTATTAAATCGAATAGTGTGAATTTAATTAAGCAGGAAACTGACTATTCTGTAATTGTTACTGTAAAACATAAGTATTAAATTATGGGCATGCACCAAGCAATTTTTTTAATAAACATAATGATAGTGAGTTTTATAACTATATATAGAAAGTAATTATGTTCTTAGTGCAGTGATGCCCAACCTCCGGCCTACAAGTGTCTCACCTGCGATTTTGTTTGGCCCCCACAGACCTGCAGGTGGGTAGGGCAAGGGTGTGGCATGGGCATTCCGGGGTAATGACTGGGAGGATCGGGGGTGGGGTTACACCCGTGGCCCGGTCACTGCATGGGGGGCCACTGGTGCCCCCATCTTGGCTCAGGTTTGGCATTCCTGTTTTAGTGTATAGGAACACAAGTCATGTTTGAGAACTACACACATACTGTAGACTGCCTGGCAATGACGGGCAGTCTACCAAACAAATTCTAATCATACCAGTCATAAAATAATCAGATGATCCAATCAGCCCTTGATTGGATCACCTGATGATTTTCCAACTAGTACGATCAACATTTATTCAGTTTAAAGCTATTGCTTCTTTGATGACAATAGGGAAAAAACAATCAGCCTCACCACCTTGCAGGCATCTACATATGTACGACTTCTTTAGAATACACTAGCAGTTGTACCCTGCGTTGCCCGTGTACACTCGTGGTTATAGTATTTGTTATGTGCAGGTGTGTTTTGACTTGGATGGCAGAGACAGGAGGAAAAAGAAGTGTACAGTTGGTAATGTACGACATGTATTTAATAGATATGAGTTGATATGGTGACATTGCTTGAGCAAATATGTTCATAGCAAAACTTGCAGGCAGATTCAATAAAAGTTCTTATGTTTAAAAATGGCGCTAAGTTTGCCCCAAACAATCAGATCATATTTAACATTTGAAAGCTAACATCTGATCTGGCTCCCTGCTTGCCGGAACTTGCAAGCAGGGGCCTGACCAGCAGCCGCGTCTGTGATTGGCTGAGAGGGAGCCAATCACAAATGTGGTTGCAGTTGATGGAGAGCGCCATAGAAACTAAGGGCTGTAAGTTAAGTTCTAAATCTTTTTTTAATAAAATAACATGGAGGTTGGGGGAGGGAAGGTATGTACTACACTACAGAAAAACCTATTTACACTAAGTGGATGGATATGGATGGATCCAGATGGTGGGAGGGAGGGGGGGTGGAAGGGCTCCCCAGCGCTTGCCACTGTCCTCTTAGAGGACAAGGAAAAGGGAGAAACCTTTCCCACAGGAAGACACCTCCTACTCTTCCAGACATCCCACCCTTCCGAATCTGGCTTCCGGTCAGGGTGGGGAGAAGGGGGAGTGGCAGATTGACGTAACTGAAGTCACTAAAGGGGTGGGAGTGAAGTTAGAGGTGTGACCATTAGGGGCGTGGCTAGGGGCGTTACCTGGCCATGTGACGTAATTTACGTCACATAAGAGGTGTGGCCGACAAGAATGGGCATTTCGGAGGCCTTTTCAGGTAGGTTTGGGTCGCAGGAGTTTGGGGTGGTCTCGTGGGTGTGCGGGAGACCACCCCAAAATCAGGGAGACTCCCGCGACTCCGGGTGGGGTGGGATACCTGCTCTTCAGTTTCCTGGACTTTGGGCAAGCACTGCAGAGGAACCACAAGGAGCAAGGATGTAAGGTAAGGATTTTTTTAAACTACACAGTGGGGCCAGTAGGGGATTACATTTTATTTTGGGGTGGACATGACCTTTAAGGTAGTGTCTTGTTCCCTCTGTTATGGACGCTGTTGTTTTATTTCTGCAGCTCTCTGAGTTGTGTAGCCATACGTCACACTGTTGTTGTGTTACTGAAGTGGACTTTTTGTCTGTGTTGTTGAAGTAGGGCAGCACACGGAGCCCAGGCTCTTTGTCTGAGTTAACATGGGGCGTCACACTCCACAAGTGATGTGCAGGCCTTTGGTTGTTTAAATGGGCGTCGGCCTGTCCAGACGGTGTGGCCATCATGTGGGTGCATTTTGGGGGAGTGGCTGTGAGGTGAGCGCATACAAACGAAAGTACAAGATTTCTACTTTATATAGTAGATTGTACATCAGCTGTGCACATCCCTAATATCCCTAATAGGATGAATATGATGATGTCTTTATCCATTTATAAGAAATTACCATTGTGGCTTTTAGGTTTGGTGATGGTTTTCCTTTTCCCTAATTACAGACATTTTGTTTCCTGATTTGTTTTCCAGAATATGCAGCTTGTGGCTCACTCTATGACTTCATCAACAGTAACAGGAGCGAAGACATGGACATGGATCAGATCATGGCAGGGGCAATGGATGTAGCTAAAGGTGAGAGTGAGGATCCTGGTGGCTGCCATATTGTTTGTCTCTGGTTATAAAAAGCAGTGCCTGGGGACATTGATTACATTCCATTGTCACAGGTAAAGCTAAAGCAATTTCATTTCTATTAATTTTACCAACTCTAGCTCTCTGGGGCACAATACAGTGATTGTGGCAAAATTCAGCCTCAACTAGCTGGAAGTTGTGCAAAAAGTGAGGACATACAATAAATATGTATACAGGTTAGGAGAAAACATATATGTAACCATTAGATCGTGCCTTGTGTTATTTATGGGAAAGCCCCCTCCCCACATTCGCTCCTGTTATCTAGCACCCAACCAATCAGGGTTCCCTGACTTCACTCCTAATAAATCTTCTCCTTCTCATCACCTGGGATCACTGAAGGAATCTGAACTGTGACCTCGCACACTGAGGTTATTTAGAAAGGAATTCACTTCGACATTCCCTCCCTAATCACCAGGGCAGTGCAATGACAGCAGTTCAATGTGCACTGGGTAAACAGGTGGAAGGTTTAGTAAAAGGTAAATCGGAACAGTCAGAGTTGTGACAAAATCTCCGGAAAACATTAGCAGTTCTTTTCTTGGTTCTTGTCAATCTTTCCTTTTCATCCCTTTTTATATTGCAATGCGCCATTCTAATTATGCAGTGGCCTTAAATTAAATGAATGGCCGTTTCGGGTATTTTATATTTACATTTTCGGGTTATTTTACAGCCATATCTTCAAATAATGTCCGTGGTAGTCAATGGGTCAATACTGCATGGTAGTAAAATATGGCACCATATTGGTGTTTTACGGTGATCAATTACACCATGGTCATAAAATATTATAATGAACGGTAATTAATGACCACGATAATGGAACAATGTCATCATTTAACAATATCAATAACCAATAGCAGGGAGGGTCTGACACTAAAACTGAGCTTGTAGTTATACAGTGTCCTTATTAATCTGAACCTATATAACCCAGAAACAAAATATATTACAAAACCATAAAGAATAATTTTCATTGAGGTAGGAGGCCCATGTTCCATTCTTAGCTTATCATAGTTATAGCCTTTTAAAGATGGCCGCTCAATACTGTAGCTTACAGTTCTCCATTCCCCCCGACACAGCGTCACCTCCCCTATCTATAACATGCACACGCCCTTTTGTAATAAGGTTTTTTCCACTTCAATGACCCTTTAAATACGTTTGTAAAGAAATCCATGTTCCTTCCCTTGTATAATATTAGAAGGCAAATATTGGTCCAGTGAGTACAATAATAAATGACAATTCCTAGAAAGGTAAACAGTGAATGCAGCAGTTTATATCTGTTTGCTGATAAGCAGGATATTGAAAGATTAGGTCCTTCCTAGGCAGTCATAAGGCTATTTACAGCCATGGATCACATAATGGTGTCTGACCCACCCACACACTATAGCTCAATTTTCCATAAACAAACTGTTCCTGTCATGGATCAGAACTGGGTTCACCAGTTTACTTTCTTCCTGTGATTTTGACATAAGGATAGTGTTTAAATCAAACATACATTGCTGCCTCATAATGTTTTAAGGCCATGTCCACCCCCAAAACTAAAATGTACTGTAAAACTACTGGCCCCACTGTGTAGTGTTAGTAAATCCTTACCTTACATCTCAGCTCCAAATGGTTCTCCTGCAGTGCCAATTCAAAGTTAGGAAAACTAAAGAGTAGGAGCTGTCTGTGAGTCATCTGAATGCCTGCTATTTCCTTGTCCTTATTGAAGTTTTGGCATGCTTAGGGGAGCTCCCCCCCACCTCCCTCCATCCCTCTGGATCTATCTTGTGTGCCTGGTGCCCTACCTATAAAAGTTTTTCTGTAGTGTAGGACACCCTAGCCCACCCCCAACCACCATGTATGTTTAATTAAAAAAGCAGCAGAACTCTACTTACATTCCTTTGTTTCCCCAGCGTTCAGCAATGCCGGCAGCTGCGGCTACCTGTCCGTCCCGACCCATTTTTAATATCTCCCTTACTAGCCATAATATAGAAATAGCTATTACCGTCCCTTATAAGGAAAATACATCCTGCTTAAGCTATTTAGGCTTCTCCCACCTTGGACCACCAAGTTATGCCTCGACCCATCCGGTCATGCACCCAGAATGCCCAAGCCCCTCCCCTGGCAAGACAAAGTTAGGGGCTGTGGGACATGTGTGTACGGCTGAAACTTCCACTTCCGATGCCAATGAATGTTCGGCAACGCTCTGACCGGAAAATTTTACACGGTCACCCCTCTGTACTAAAGAATAGGGAGACGACCGTGATCCTAGGGAGTTTGGCAGTCACGATGGTTCTCCCTATACTTTCTATTAACTTTATATAGGGAGAGCGCTCATGTATACTCCCATCTTTTAAAGATGAGAGACAGATTCTGCAATCTTTGACAGATTAGTACAGTGTGTACCCACCTTAAATCTTTTCATATCTCTTGTTAGAAAGTGCAAGTGATTGGCCCTTTATTAGTTGTTCATCATGAGGGATCTTTCTATACTTTATATAGGGAATCTGAAGACATGCAGATTCTGTAGGGTCACTTTACATACTATTTTGATAGATAGATAAACCTATTAGTTTGATGATCCCGATTTAGAATTATTAATTGAAGTCAATATAATATTAAGAAGATTAAAAGCTGAATTCTATATACAAGGCCACAAAGCGACCAAAGCTCTGGCAAACAGATTTAAAACCAAAGCAAATAAAACCAAAATAACACACGTCAACGACAATAAGGGAAACAAGATACAGAATCCCCAACAGATTGCCAACGAATTTGCCAAATACTATGAAGAATTATATAACCTAAAGGATCAACCCAACGGCAACATTCCCGATACCGAAGCCATAGATCAATTCCTCAAGAAAATCAACCTACCTACCTTATCAGAATCCCAACTTCAAGATTTAAATAAGCCAATTCAGAAATCAGAAATATACAAAGTAATACTCTCTCTACCAAACAACAAATCACCCGGAGCAGAAGGGTATATAAACGAATATTACAAAACCTTTTATACAACCCTAATCCTTCATCTGCAGAAAATATACAACCTAGCAGTAATACAAAAAAAATTTCCCAAAGAAATGCTGGAAGCTGTAATAATACCGATACCTAAATCAAACAAAGACAGAAACCATATTCAAAATTTTAGACCGATTTCATTACTGAATACAGATACTAAAATATGTGCAAAGCTATAGCCAATAGATTACAACCATACCTGCCCACCCTAATAAATCCAGATCAAGTGGGCTTTGTGCCTGGCAGGCAACCAGGAGACAATACAAGAAGAATTATTGATATAATTAACTGGTCACAAAAAAAAACAAAAACAGCTATTATACTTACCCTAGACGCTGAAAAAGCATATGATAGATGGCTCTACCTAAAAAAAACATTAAACAAATTTAATATCAAAGGATGGACACAAGACGCAATTGGAGCATTATACAGCAACCCCTGTGCCAAAGTATATATATCCCAAATGATATCTAAACCATTACAAATATCCAATGGAGTTATACAGGGATGTCCCCTGTCTCCACTGGTCTTCGACTTGACAATGGAACCTTTAGCGGAACTCATCAGAACTAACCATTTGATAAACGGAATCCAAATTGGCGAACAAGAACACAAAATATCACTATACGCAGATGATATAATCCTATCAATAGCTGAACCTATAACATCACTAATACACTTACAACAGATATTCAAAGCTTTTGGGGAAATATCGCACTACAAAATAAACGAAAACAAATCATACATACTAGGAATCAACATGTCAATGGCCCTACAAATGTTTCTGAACGCTAAATACAATTTCAAATGGGAAGACAAATCCATAACGTACCTTGGTATACATTTAACAGCTCACACAGAAGACCTATATAAAGAAAATTTCCAACCGTACCTAGAAGAAATAAGGAAAGAACTTCAAAAATGGTCAATTCAGTACTTACCATGGCTTTCTAGAGTAAACCTAATAAAAATGCTGTTACTACCGAAACTCCTATACAAACTTAGAACATTACCTATAACAATACCGGAGTCCTTCTTCAGCTCCCTAAATAACATGATCAATACCTACTTCTGGAACAGAAAGAGACCAAGAATCAAACTGAAAACACTAGCCAAAACTAAACCCGTTGGCGGTATTGCCTTTCCAGTCTTCAAAGATTATTACCTTGCAGCAAACCTAGAACAAATAAAGTCATGGTGGTCACCCAAGGAGAGCAAGAAATGGTTGGATATTGAAGAACACATGAACAAAGACACAACACCTAAAATAATCTTCGAGATGATTTCCCTAAACATCAAATACCCCCCCTGTGAATGGGATACAATAAACACATCAATTAATATTTGGAAACAAATCAACAAAACTCATAACATCACTCCAACTCTATTGCCATATATCTCCATCAGAACCATTGGAAAGCATCTTGGGAACGTGAAAACTCAAAATTATAAAGACAGAGGAATAATCCAAATAGCAGATCTTACAGAACAAGAAGAGACGATAGACTTTGAGCAAATCCAAAATAAATACAAAATACCCGAAAATTGCTGGCTGAACCTCTACCAAATAAACAGCTTTATTAAAAAAATACACAGAGATAATTCCAATCAAATACTGAACACTAATGACGAGGAAATAGTAGAACTACTGTTAAACAGTGATATATCAACCAAACTTATAACCAAATTCTACAAACTAATACATACCAAGTCCCAATTTGAATACACAGAAGCGATTATAAGCTGGGCCAGGGAATTGGAATGTAACATCTCGCCAGAACAATGGACTAATGCCTTCAAAACAACATTCAAACTAACTAAATCAATCAAACATTGGGAGATCAACAAAAAAGTAGCCCTAAGATTCTACAGATACCCCACCTTAACACATAAGTGGTTCAAAGAAAGATCACCCCACTGTTGGAGAGGATGCACAAACCAAGGAACAATGTTGCACATTTGGTGGACATGCCCCAAAATTAAAAGGGTATGGAACAAACTGTTCTATTATATCAACAGACTACTGAATACAAATATCGAACCAAACCCAGCAACCGCTCTACTGAACATAAACCTAAACCTTTTTACAACATCACAAAAAACAATACTCTACCACATGTGCACCATAATGAAACAATTAATTATCAAATACTGGGGCACTACAAAAATCCCCTCCGTAAACCAAATAACCAATATGCTCTCTGAAAATATGGAATATGAAAAGACTTTTTATATAACCCAGAACAACTTTCCAAAATTCTTCAAAGCATGGGAAATATGGTACATAGATGAAAGATCATAAAAAAGAATTAAGAAACATAAATGGAAAAGAGCAGAAGAAAAGAAACATCCACCAATCATAATACTCCAAAAGAGATGCATACCAAGTCCAAAGACCATCCCCAAAGTAGCTTGCAGGGAATAGAAAAGAAAGAATAGTTCAACTCAACACACTATTAGCAGGGGAAAGATAGATTATGACATGCGATGTCTTCGCTTTCACTGCAATAAGATATGTATGTTAAATGTGAATGATAACGATGGCTATTAAAATTACAACCATTGATAGGAATAATCCCATAAATATGTGCTTTTTCATTCCTTTTGTGAGGGATATTCGACTTAAAATGCTAAAGTACCTTACAAATAGCGTTACACAGAAATAGAAAGAAATGAAAGTCCAAAATAAATAATGAATGCCTAATCTAATATATTACTACTAGAAAAACCAAACCGTTATAAGCATCAAAATGTTCTCTTTATTATTATTGTTAATATTGTTTAATGATATATGTAATCTGATGTAAGACAAAGTTCATTGATACCACATATCAGAAGTTCTAATGTAATTATCAATTTCACCAATTGTAAAATTTAATAAAAATCTATGATATAAAAAAAAAAGAAGTCAATATATCAATCTAAAAATATTCTTCTTGTTTGTTTTGAATAGGAATGCATTATTTACATATGGAAGCCCCCATACGAGTAATACACAGAGATCTTAAATCACGAAACGGTAATGTCATCTCATTTTATGGAATAACTGAATGAAAGTTTGTGTTTGACTTGTAAGAATAATTTTAAGGCCACAGAAAAGGCTCTGTTACAGCAGAACAAATGGAAAGGAAGGAATTTGGAGGGATAGACATCAAAGAAAAATTGATGCAACACCATATGTGGAAAACTTTCAGGGAGATTCAATAAAAGTTCTTATCGTTTAAAATGGTGCTAATTTTTCCCCAACCAATCAGAACTTATGTAACATTTGGAAGCTAACATCTGATTGGTTGGGGCAAAATTAGCACAATTTTAAACAGTAAGAACTTTTATTGAATAACCCCCTTAATTTTTTACATTAAAGTTGATGTAAAAAGAATACCAACCCCCCTCCCTTAAAATGTACCCACTGTGAGGTCCTAAAAAGCTAGGTCCTTACCTCTAATGGGTATAACTGGCACTTAGAAAACTTATCTTTATGTGCCTTTGCCATTCCTATCTGGACATGCCACCTTATTGCACCTGCCAAATCATGATGCACTTCAAATGGGAGGACATACTCCTAGCAGGACATGTCCTCCCATTGGTTTAAATGCTTGTGGAGGGGACAGGGCAAGAGCAGAATGAGACAGAGTAGGAAGGGCATCTAGACCTTAGAAGGTACGTTTTCTAAGTGCCTGCTGTACCCCCAGTGGTAAGAACATTATGTATTAGGTTTCATCCTTGGTACAGCTTAGAGGTGAGGGTGGTTTTTCACTTTAATTCTCTATAAAGTAAACATTATGTGAACTTATTAAGACATGTCATTATATTTCACAAATTAGCTTCTGAGCAAAAGGTGGAGAAAAAGGGAACTATCATAAACTAGCAATTATTTTATCATTATTTAAAAGTTTGTGTTTCTAAGTTGTGGTGTACGGATTTGGTGGTGTACGGATTTGGTGTGGTGTACGGATTTGGTGGTGTACGGATTTGGTGGTGTACGGATTTGGTGTGGTGTACGGATTTGGTGGTGTACAGATTTGGTGGGGTGTACGGATTTGGTGTGGTGTATGGATTTGGTGGTGTACGGATTTGGTGTGGTGTACGGATTTGGTGTGGTGTATGGATTTGGTGGTGTACGGATTTGGTGTGGTGTTCGGATTTGGTGTGGTGTACTTTGGTGTGGTGTACGGATTTGGTGTGGTGTTCGGATTTGGTGTGGTGTACGGATTTCGTGTGGTGTACAGATTTAGTGTGGTGTACGGATTTGGTGAGGTGTACGGATTTGGTGAGGTGTACGGATTTGGTGTGGTGTATAGTATATAACTGATTTTTAAGACCAGACATCTCAGTTTAGAAAAATATGTAATCTGGAAAACATACATTTTAAAGGACAAATTTAGGCTAAAAATTTTTTTGGAACCACTGAATCAAATGAGGCGCATTAATGGGTTATATGGTCAATTAACCATTTTAAAAGTAACGGACAAGTAATCCTACCATTCCTGATCTTTGCTTTTCAATTAAAATATACTAAATACAAGCTAGATCTGTGCTGTTGTTTGGATTAATATAACTTTGTTTTTACATAATGACATGTAACCATCTTTAGTAGTTTTTATTTTTCAAAAAAATCCATTTTTTTAATCAAACCAAGAACATTGCAGACATGTTGATAAGATCAATACATACAATATGGAGTCAAGGTAGAGCAATCAATGTCTTCTTTATTCTTGCACATATCAGGGATGTTTGAGAACAACTTCCCAGAATTCCATGGTTGTGAATGTATGGAGTAGTAGTTTTTAAACATTTAGAGGGCTGCAGGCTGAACATCCTTGGCATATATTGTATTTAAAACAGTGTTTAATGTCAGTAGGTGAAGATTGTTTCTGTACTATTGGAAAAACTAATTAATAATAATAAGTCTGTGTCATGTGACCCAATTTCAATTTTAAAAAATCATTTTAGTGTAGCCATTAAAAAATATTGCTTTAATTCCAATATGTCTTTGCATCGTTGGCTGATGTGCTACAATTGTTTAATGCTACTGTTAATTATATAACAATATGGCTACTTTTAACTTCCAGTCTCCTCCTTATATTCTAGTCGTCATAACCTCGGACGGAATATTAAAAGTAAGTAAGGGTACCTGGTTATTTATTACCATTCTGATAAAGGTGGAAACAGATTTCAGTAACGTTCTCTTATTTCCCAGATATGTGATTTTGGAGCCTCAAAGTTTCATTCTCACACAACACATATGTCCCTTGTGGGGACCTTTCCCTGGATGGCCCCAGAAGTAATTCAGAGCCTTCCTGTGTCTGAAACATGTGACACCTACTCATATGGTGTGGTAAGTTTAATTTGCTGTTTCTAGATGTAACCTAGCTATACTGGCTTGACAATGCAACTGCTAACTCCATTACATTATAAACAAGAACATGATATAGATTATTAGCACAGGCAAACCTTTGCACCGATAAATGTAAAGCATTGTATGGTTTGCTGTAGCTTTGAACTAGTCTCCAATATGGCAATCCATTAGAAAAGAGCTGAATGTTGTAGATATCTTATTCTATGTAACTGGGAATAGAATGATAAGAGAACCATCTAATAAGAATTACCATTGGATCCTTAAATAATTAGATTTGATTAAATAGAAGCTAGAGAGAGATGATTTTACTTACTGTTGCTTACAGGGTCTCAGATGTATACTTGGATATTGGCATGTCCACCTCCATACAAAAAACTATACTTACCTTCACGGCACAAAACCCCCAAAGAGTGCAATACATAGTAACTAATCAGACATTCCAGAGTGAGGACCTTCTATCTGGTGTTTTCTGTTCTCTTCTTCCAAGGTTCATGGATCCTCTTCAAAATGTACGAGCTGAATACAATGTCATTTTAGATGATATATTGCTATAAGCTAACCCAGCCTTTTTCATGGTCTATGGTTATGACTACACCTCCTTTATGAATTCATTTTATTTGTCACCCTTTTTTGGAATAGTCTGCTTGACACATTTCTCATGGACCAAGTTGTTTTGTCTGCTTCAAAGCTACAAATGGTTTGATTGCTATTTTATAAGGTTAAACATAAATACGGACTGAAAGTTAATATCATGATCACTACCAGTATAAAATCTGTCATGACCATTCATACATGTTACAAAATATTGAGAAAGGAAATGATTCTGGTAAACCAAGCTATCTATTGTGTCTTCTAAATTACCTTTGGGGACAAATTTCTAGAGAGTTTTAAAATTTTACAAGATTCCTGCACTTAATTACTGAATGTGTTGCATTTACAGGCTGATGACTAGGCCCCAAAATAATAGGCATTTTTAACAAACTGCACAGTAGAATGTTTCCTTTAATATACTGTAATGTTATATTCAAGAAACTATTTCAATGTACCAACTTGCTCGTGGTTTTTATTACTCTCTTTCTTGAACAAAATTTTTTAAAAAGTGCCCTTGCCAAGTTCATCTTCCACAAATAAATGTTACGCACATTTTTCTTTTAGTTACGTTTTCAATTACTTTTTGTTTTATGTTCGGTGTCTGTTCTCAGGTTCTCTGGGAAATGTTAACAAGAGAGGTTCCCTTTAAAGGTTTGGAAGGACTGCAAGTAGCCTGGCTTGTCGTTGAAAAAAACGAGGTAAGGCGACTTTTTATGCTCGGATACAGTTGATAGATTTGAAAACAGTATTGGGGGTTTTGCAAAAGACTTTTTCATCTTCTTCAAATTGAAAGTAAGTTCAACGTTTATGGAAAGATTACCAGTAGGAGCTAACACAAAGGGTCAAAGTGATGTTATCCCTCATGAATGGACCCTTTACATCTAATTGTTGCGGCTTCACATCATGAAGCTGTAGATCAAAAATTGGAGAACTACTGTACTAGTTTCTGAGTCTCAATAGGGTAACCTGCGGGTTTGTTCTCCGTGATGAAAGGAGTCATTGCATCCAAGGTAGGGGACCCGTTTAACTCTGTCTCCCGCGATTTTGGGCATCTTTTTACTGGCCAGGAGTTGATATTTCTGTAAGAGACCTTCAGTTACTTCAGCTTAACTCTCTCAGCAGGAGACACTTTACTGTCACTTAGATGAGAGTCTCAAAAATAAAAGAAGAGGGGGAAAAAAAGAAAGAAAATTACAGTTTAGCCTCCCGCAGTATGTTCAACGCTACATTAAAGATATGCTCATAACGTGTATTGGCAGGGCTGTGGCTGAGCTGTGAGGATCTACCTCAAACATATTTTGCAGGGAGTAAACGGAATCTGCCGTTTCTTTCCTCTTGGCAATAGTGCTAGTTTTTTTAGGGGTATGAGTTCTTTCAAAACAAAAAGAAACCTTTCATTGTCTTATGTGCACGACTCTTGCAAACACAGGAATGCTGTGAACAATGCTATAGATCTATAAAGTGAATTTATGAATCTTTGGTCCTGTTATATAGAATTGAAACTCTTAGCATCTCCCCTGAGGCTTTATTAGATTCCAGGAACCATAGATAACAATAAAAAGCTAGAAAGCCAGTTGACATACCCAGTTGGTCAGGACTCCTATGAAAACATATTTATAATATGTAGATTATGTATTTGTCTATTAATGTATTATTAATAAAGATATTTTATAGTTGAAGACTATGGATTCAGCTTATGGGCTGTAACCAAACTACAGATAGGGCTGATGACTTATCGTTACTCCAGCAACAAGCCATTGTCAACGGGGGGATGATCTTGTCTAGAAAATCAAACAAGTCTTAAAAATTCTTCATTTATCTTTATTCTTTTGCAAGTTTAAAGAAAACCCTCATGGCGCTGTATAAGATAAATATACAGAATTTTTGTCAGTGTTATAATCAAACTTTTCATACTTTTACTTTGTTTTAATACATTTTGCAGTTGCTAGAATTGTTCAGTATGGACACATTTGAAAGTGTCTGCCACTGTTTCTGCATGTGTGGAGATGCTTTTCCCCTTGTAGTCATGGGACTTTTTTCTTTCCTGTTTAAAGCATCCATCAAATCTTTGCCACTTCTGTATTACAAAGCTTTAGTCACAAAAAGGATAAAAGCAAGATCAATGGTCCTGTGAAAGATGAAGGGTTCTGTTGGGCGCTCCATGGTTTTCTTTTTTTCCACTCTGGCCTCACATAGGATATTATTGTTGTTGACCAGTTTGGTGACTGTTATTCAAGTTGGCCTCACATCTTCATGTCTGGGTGTCTGAGAACAAAACAACTTGATCCTCTGTAATAGATTGAACAGAATGAGCTCAAAAAACAGATTTGTGTATTTAATGTCCAATTTTAATGGGTTAGCTCTGTGTGTATGTGGTTTGACAGTTTTTATAGTTCTGTTATCATAAAAATCTTAACGGTATGTAACAGCATATCAGTGTATAGGTGTGTGTGATACATGAAATTGTGTCTGAAAATATGGACCGATTTCTGATAATAGTTCGAAAACAAAGGGTTTGTATTCATTGTTAAACTACATATCAACATGCTACAGTGAAGGAAACAAATACTTAAGAGGTATCTTCATTTAACATGTATACATCACTTTTTTCAGTTTAATTGAAGAACAGGGGGTAAAGGAGCTATGTCTTGCCTACCGTTCTTCAATTAAACATCCAGGAGACAGGAGCAAACATTGCTTCTTTACCTCCCCGTTCCTTAATTAAACTGAAAAATGGTAAGTATAAGTTTAAGTGGAGATACCCTTAAAGTCTTCTAGAGATGGGAAAACTGGTCTATTTACTTTGCTTGTTTGTGTGCTTTGTTGCACACAAATTAATTTTATATGGGAACAAACAAATTGTGTCCTGGGAGCCACTTGTGGTTTACAGTATATAAAACTTGAGATCAATGGAATCCTGGTAACACTGGGAAAGATCTGTACCACTCTGAAGTAAAACCACGAACTATTTATTAAACATTAAAAGCATAGGTCTCCCATGGTGCACCTTATATTATATGCTACTATGCTATAAGTGTCAGAGCATCACAGACATATATGCACATGCTTTGCTTTGCTGATATAATATACATGGAAACCTCCTGTGTGTCTGTTCCACCTTGTTTTTAGTGTTTTACTGTTTTACATCCAGGCGACATTCCTTACCTTAGTTACAGGTCTTTATAAAGCCACGTGCCAAGGCAAAACTTAGCACCTTTGAATTGGAGGATCAAGCTGGCGTGTCCTACCTGACCGAGACCCCACAATGCATTTCATTTTGCAAAAAAGTTTATTACATTGCATCGCCCCATTAGTGTCTGGATAGATTGACTTGCACCAGTCGTTATGATCTGCACCATTTGTTCTCTCCTTGAGGGCTAGGCCACACTAGCACGTTGGTCATGTGGTTACGACCACATTTTGTGACCTGCTAGCGTGTGAGAAACACATGTCAATGTGTCAATGTGGGTGGCCAAACTGCATGTGCTGCTCTACGTTCCATTTTCAGCAAGCGGATAGTAACGCTCGTGAAACAAACAGGTAAATGAAATAATTTAAAATATAAAACCAGGGCTTCTGGAATATATTAGAATGTTAGGCATTTGTACATTGAAAGGAATGTGAATACTTTATATTACATACATCAGTGGGGGACTTTTATAGAAATAGAACAATGTTTGTTCTATTCCTTAAAGGATAACTATCATGTGTATAAAGTTTTTTAAAAAATACAGTTAAACTGAAAAGTACTTGGGACAGGGTTATAGGATTGGTAATTCCTACCTCCCGATATTGTTTCTATGAGGAGCACCAGCGCAAAGAAAACTGATTCTGCCAGTCTTCCTCCTGGCTTCAGCACTATCTGTTATAAAGGGTTAGTCCAGGACTAACCTGGCAAATTAAAACTGTAAGTGCTGTAGCTCCTTAATGAAACAATATTGTGGTAGGAATAATCATTCCAACCTCCTTGCCCCAGGTACTTTCCATTTCTAAAATATTAATTTTTACAGTATAGTTATCCTTTAACTTGCCATGTGCAATATAAAGCTAACAGGAACCAGACCCCACTGTAACCCGAATAAGAAAGTCATGGCCATTTCTTATGGATTTAAATCCCTAAAAAAATTGCAAGTGAGCTTTAATCACTAACGTCGAAGTGTGCGATGTCCTACAGAGTGTTCCTCGTCCACTTCTTCATTTTGTTTCCCTGTGATTATTTATAGAATTGCACATTGAAAAGGAAGCAAGTGTAGTGAACTGTGTTCTGCCACTGAGACCTTGTACCACAAACTGACCTTATTTTTTGGTTTCCTGTTTGCAGCGGTTAACCATTCCGAGTTGTTGTCCTCAAAGCTTTGCACAGCTGATGCGCCAATGTTGGGAAGCTGATTCTAAGGTACGAGTTGGAATGTATTGTTAGGATTTTTGACAGCATTTTGTTAGCAAAGTTAGCAAAAAGTCTACTGTTTTTTAGCATCCACTTGCTCCAATAGTTGAATCTTCCATCTACATTAAGGTGGAAGCACCATTTGTGTGTTAACATTATATCCATTTGTATGCATTAATGTGCTGTACTGTTGGCTGCATTTCCCATTGAGTAGCACATTAAACAAGATTTGTGTTACATGAACAATAAAATGAGAAATATTGGTTTTGCTAATCTGATTTATACACACAACCCACTATGCTTAGTGTTTAGCATGTTCCTGGCTTCTTCACATTGTGATGTCTGTTATTTTATTATTAAAGAGAAACTTTGGTAAACTCAAAGATTTTATTTTTGTGTGCCCAAGAAAACAACATTGTTTAGCTCTTTGGAGCATTTATTTTGTGTGTTCAGAAATCTTAGACAGGACGTACTGTAGCAATGCAATGTTTTTTTGTTTAATACAATGATTCAATCTGCGGTTTTTATTTAGACTGAGATTTCAAATTAGGATTTTAGGAAAGGGTATTTTTGTTTTAAATTGATTTGCCTTTTGAAATAATGTAGAAGTGACACATTGATGGTTGAGAATTATTTTTATATTTTGTTATAATGACAAACGGATATAATTGAGTTTATCTCTCTCCCCCAGAAAAGACCGTCATTCAAACAGATAATTTCTAACCTTGAGTCTATGTCAAATGACAGCAAACTTCCTGACCAATGCAATTCATTCTTGCATAACAAAGCAGAGTGGAGGTAATTTGTCACTTTTATTCCAACAAATCAGTTTTGCAGCTAAGCAAAAAATCAATGAATAAATGAAATGGCTGCTGGTATAACACAAGTGATAGGGATGCTAGACACGGGAAGTTCTCTGGTATTACCAGCAATTACCATAGAATAATGTTTGTTTGATCCCACAGTTGGTAATAGTCATTTTGCATGCTCACCTGGTGGCCATGTTTATCCATGAAGGATGTTTGTGAAACCTCATAGGTTCCCAGGCTACAAGCCACCCAAAGATCCTAAGGCATATTATACAGGAGGTGCAATATTTTGCCAGGGCTAATTATCTGCAGCAACCAATCGGGTGGGATCTAACTGCACTAAAATGTCCACATTTGATTGGTAGTTATATACAGCACAGGTTAATACTTGTAATAATTTGCACCTCTTATTAAATACGCCCTATACATTTTCTGTAACTGTCTGATTAAGACAATTCCCTTAATAAAACAGTGGTATCTTTGGCTTCTGAAATAGAAATGTATAGCTCTAGAACTATTTACAGACAGCTATTTACAAACACAGTGAACCATTTCTCAGCTCCCTTATACATGGTCATATATAGTGTGTTTGTTCTTTTTTTTAAAGTGCATGTCCACCCTAAATTAAAACTTTTGATATATTGTACCTCTCCCTTGCCCACCCCCAACCGATGAGTTAGATCTCTAATTAAACCTCCCGAATCAACTGCGTCTGTCTTTTCCGATTCTCTGCTAACCGGAAGCAGCACAGAGGGGCCAGACCAACAGCCGTGCCTGTGATTGGCTGCCGGTCAGCCAATCACAGACACGGCTGCTGGGAGCGAAGTGATGTAAGTATGATTCAGGAGGTTTAATTAGAGATCTAATGTGGCGATTGGGGGTGGGCAAGGGAGAGGTACAGTATCTCAAAAGGATTTTAAGCTAGGTGAAGGGCAGCAATAGAGGGAACCCGAGGGAGGGGGTAAAGGGCTCCCCTGCACATGCCGCTGTCCTCTCAGAAGCGAGGGGAGAGGCAGAAACCTTTTTCACAGCAAGACAGCTCCTAGTGTTAACTTTCCTTGACTTTGGACAAGCACTACAAGAGAACCATTTGAAGCAGAGGTTTAAGGTAAGATTTTTTTTTACAATACACAGTGGGGACAGTAATAGGTTAAATTTTAGTTTGGGGGTGGACATGCCCTTTAAGTGATAATAAAACTATTGCAATCACCCATTTTATTTTAGACATTGAGAAAAAGGTGTCCATCCTTAGTATTTATATTGTTTGCCAATGTTAGTGACTATTCTCTTGGCCCTGGGTCATATTACCAATCAAATGATTTAACCCAAAGATGTTTTTGCTTTGATTAACATGTCAATAAAACAAGGGCTACACCGATTAATACAAGAGTATTAATGTAATCCTACACATTGAGAAAATTCCTGTATGAATATAAAGTTTTTATTACAAATAATAATCTCAGTAAGGGCTGTTTCACACTATGGCCTTTTTTTATCGATGTAAAGCAACGCATATTATATGCGATACCGCAGAGGCTTTCATTTTTCAATCCAATCCAATGTGTCCTGATGCCACTGCGTTGAATAGCAATAACGCACAGCTGCATGCATTTTTACATGTTGCAAAGCCCAACGGACATCAACGGAAGTCAATGGGTGCGTTGAGAAAATCGCTTACTAACGATTTGTACACCGTTGGAATGCACATTTGAGTTCGATGTTCCCACAATCTCTAGCAAAGAAAAATGCACAAAAACACATTGAAGGGCACAGTAACACACACAAAGAAAGAGCAAAAATGCACATAACATCGCATGATAACATATATGTGTTATCATACGTTTTACAGCACATTGTAGTGTGAAACAAGACTTACTCTGATTTTTCAAATGTCTGTGCGGGGAACATGCAACTCTTGTATCTCTTGGTCAGTAACCTGAAGCCATCTGCACACATTAGGCTGTGGTGCAGGAACATGTAACTCTTGTATCTCTTGGTCAGAAACCTGAAGCCATCTGCACACATTAGGCTGTGGTGCAGGAACATGCAACTCTTGTTTCTCTTGGTCAGTAACCTGAAGCCGTCTGTACACATTAGGCTATGGTGCAGGAACCTGTAACTCTTGTATCTCTTGGTCAGTAACCTGAAGCCATCTGCACACATTAGGCTGTGGTGCAGGAACATGTAACTCTTGTATCTCTTGGTCAGTAACCTGAAGCTATCTGTACACATTAGGCTATGGTGCAGGAACCTGTAACTCTTGTATCTCTTGGTCAGTAACCTGAAGCCATCTGCACACATTAGGCTGTGGTGCAGGAACATGCAACTCTTGTTTCTCTTGGTCAGTAACCTGAAGCCATCTGTACACATTAGGCTGTGGTGCAGGAACATGTAACTCTTGTATCTCTTGGTCAGAAACCTGAAGCCATCTGCACACATTAGGCTATGGTGCAGGAACCTGTAACTCTTTTATCTCTTGGTCAGTAACCTGGAGTCATCTGTACACATTAGGCTATGGTGCAGGAACATGTAACTCTTGTATCTCTTGATCAGAAACCTGAAGCCATCTGCACACATTAGGCTGTGGTGCAGGAACATGCAACTCTTGTTTCTATTGGTCAGTAACCTGAAGCCATCTGTACACATTAGGCTATGGTGCAGGAACATGTAACCCTTGTATCTCTTGGTCAGTTATCTGAAGCCATCTGTACACATTAGGCTGTGGTGCAGGAACATGTAACTCTTGTATCTCTTGGTCAGTAACCTGAAGCCATCTGCACACATTAGGCTATGGTGCAGGAACATGTAACTCTTGTATCTCTTGGTCAGTAACCTGAAGCCATCTGTACACATTGGGCTATTGTGCAGGGACATGTAACGTTTCTATCTCTTGGTCAGTAACCTGAAGCCATCTGCACACATTAGGCTATGGTGCAGGAACATGTAACCCTTGTATCTCTTGGTCAGTTATCTGAAGCCATCTGTACACATTAGGCTATGGTGCAGGAACATGTAACTCTTGTATCTCTTGGTCAGTAACTTGAAGCCGTCAGCACACATTAGGCTATGGTGCAGGAACATGTAACTCTTGTATCTCATGGTCAGTAACCTGAAGCCATCTGTACACATTAGGCTATGGTAAATATATTTAAAACAAATCCAGATTGGAAGAGTTGTTTAGTACTATATAAAGAAACACACTGGATGCTGTCCAGGAAGAACTGTCACACAGATACTGAAAAAGCTATATTTTAAGAGGAGTAAAAGATGCCAATTAAAGACTTGGTACCAACAAAGGAAGTCACACTGTTTTATTTTATTTCTAACATGAAATCAATAGGTAGGATATTAAAAGATAATGTAAGTGGAAAAAGTGACTCCACGAAAGGTCTGCAAGCCCAGGTCACATGATGTAAGTATAAATAGCATGACAGAAAGTTAACATTATTTCTATTTTAAGAACCAGCAGTGAGTCGTCAAAGATTCAAGTAAAATACTGTGCTCCATCTACTGGTGGGTAATGCAAACTACAGGTGCAAGTTGACTATTATCAGTGCAAATGCTTTATTATTTTTTAGCCAATAATGTGGAGTTTGTTTTTGGTAGTAATAGTATTAGTAAATAGTTACTTGTATTTGTAAATCCTTTCAGTACGACAATATATGTTATTGTTAAGCATTTAATGTATTATAAGTAAAGTCATGATAAAATATTTGTACTAGAGGAAAATGACTCTTGTTATTTGGTGATTTGTAGAAATGATTCTTTCAAATTGAAATTGGATGAGGAAATCACAATGTATAACCATAAAATTAAAAAAAAATCCCTCATTCTATATGAGTATATCTGTGTAAGTATCTGTGTTTATATACATATGTGTGTTAATCAGAGCAGAGAAGGTATGAGTAGGGAGACTTTTTGTGTACTGTAAGTGCAATAATCAACGTTCGGCCCATTCCCGAGTCCTTTATTAAGCTAAGATACAGTCCTGTCACACTGAGCAGATTCCAGTATTAATATGTAGTATTAAGGTTGATAGGATATCTGGCTGTGTGTTTTTTTACAGTAACATTATATGGGAAATCACTTCCAATGTCTGTCTCCTACAAACTATAGGGCCTGAAGACAGTGGTTCACGTGCAAAGAAAATCTAGGATTAGAGATAACACTGTATGACTAGGTCTATTAGATAATATGAGATTTCAGCTAATAGTGGGCCTGCTGGGGTCAGCATTTTATTAATACCTATGGTACACTGGTCTAGTGGACACTAAAGGTTTATTGCATTGAGTGCGCTGCACAGAGACCAAACCCATTATAGCCTGATATTACATTTTACATTTATTTAGCCAATAGCACCTGTATATTGCATCTCTCTGTGAGTGTCCTAACAACCATAAAGGGACCCTATAAAATAATACTGCTTATATAGTGTTTAAATGCAATGGGCGTTTCAGTAGATACTGTATATGAGCTGTTTTCAAACAATGATGCAGGCTTTCAGGGAGATTCAATAAAAGTTCTTATGGTTAAAAGTGGTGCATATTTTCCCCAACCAATCAGATGTTAGCTTTTAAATGTTAAATAAGATCCGTTTGTTTGGGGCAAAATTAGCACCATTTTTAAGGATAAGAACTTTTATTTTACATTCCGGTTTATTTTTAATCAACTAATACAAATCTACACAGATTCTAGAAATGGCTGTTTTATTAAACAAAGGAGATATATTAATGTATCTTTCTGGTATAATCTGCAAATAGAATTGTATAGTGTGTACATACCTAGCCAATAAAGTGGTGACTGGACAATCTACTGTACAATAGGTGTGGTTGCCCTCTGTTTCCCATGTATAAACTGTATGGTCGGAATGAGTGTTCATTTGCAGTAAACAAGTTTGCCAACCACTGTGCCATATATAAATTTGCTTTAGAGCATTTCAGTTCCAATAAAAATAAGACAATATGGAAAGTAATCGCTCTTTGTCTTGCCTATGTGTGTTTCGTTCATTAAAGTGACTTCTTAATAAATAAATGAAGTCTATTTTAGCAATCCTAAAAAACACTTGCTTTTGGGGACATCATTGATCCTGGTGGGGAATACTGGTAAAAAAGAAAGGGCTATACTTGTTTTATTTTTTTTTGCGTGCATTTTGTAAGCATTATTTAATGAGAATTTATCCATCGCCTCGTTGAGATCAAACCTTTCTACCTGATCTCTGTTTCTGTTGCAGATCTGTCTTAAGTGATAGGTGGCCTTCCATCTTTGTCATGTTGACAGCGGAGAGGCATTTGCCAAAAAAAAAAAAAAAGAGGTTCGCTGTGTGCTCAGGAAAGGTCAAAAGAACAGTATGTAGAGTTGAATCCGGAGATATCAAATCTTTGTCTAAAATAAAATCTCATCAGTTTCTCATTTGATCAGTTACGCTTAGATCCTTATTTCTGGAACAATTCCCATTGCTGGCCGCCTACCGTTATCAGTGGGGTATATTTTAATTCTTAGCGGTAACCCAAGCTATATTTCTGCACTGCCTCTATAAAGTGGGGCTTTTTTTTGTAAAGATGGGTTTCTTTTCTCTTTGTTGTAGCAATGAATACGTTACCATGTGGTCTTCATGTTTTTGTACCACTTTTAATAAAAAAAAAAGTATAAAGAAAGGCTATTTTGTAAAGGTGTTTTGCCCATATTCGACTGTATTCTGGTATCCTGTAGTGTCTCGTTGGCTGCACTATTAATGTCATCTTCGGTCTCGTCTTAAAATCTTCCCATCGGTAGCAATCCGAATTTAACAAAAAACCTCAACATTAAAAATATAGTTTTTCAAAAATCAACCAAAATTCGAGTGTGTTTGGATGTGTTAATTTTCCTTCTTACGGATACATCAGTATCCCATGTAGGTGCCATGTATGGCTTGTACTTGTAGCCAAATGTAAACACGTTTCTCCGTGCAGGTGTGAGATTGAAGAAACTTTGGAAAGGTTAAAGAGGCTGGAACGAGATTTAAGTTGCAAGGAACAAGAGCTAAAAGAGCGTGAAAAACGGTTAAAAATGTGGGAGAAGAAGTTGACGGAGCAGTCACACACCCCTGTAAGTACATGGGAAATCCCCTTTCAACACTTTCTGCATCATCTAACAAATAATGCACCCCCTACTGTAAAATATAAGGATATTAAAAGTCACTATGGAGTTTTATTACCATATAGTTATGTTTTAAAACAGATAAAGGACTCCATAGTGTCTTCTATATCCTTATCATTTACAAGGGGGATTCTTGTAATATACAAGCCATAACCATTGATTAGAACCAATGTCATAATGTAGCTAAGCACTGTTTATAAGGTAGAATTTTAATTGTGTTCTATAATCTCTACAGCCATTCTGTGTTACAGAAATACTCAATGTTGTTTCATTTATCATTGAGCAGATTCTAGTGTTCTGTGTAGTTCACAATGCAGTGAGCTTTCACTAGATCCATAGGGTTAAAGCCAATATGGGATAAATCCCAGCAGACAGGTTGGCAATCTGCATAGGGACTTGTATCTTTTATTTTTCTACTGATTTAAACAGAACATCATATTCTGGCTACTCTAGTTGCCTATTTGGCTTTAAATGAGTAAACAAAAAATTTCGAGCTCTGATTTATATGATACAGCATTATATTAACTCAAAGCTATATGGCCACTAAGACATTGACAACATGATTGTATTTTTTTGGAGCTCAAGAGCTGAGGTATCTGCAGAGTTTATTTATAAATAAATTCTAGTATATGTAAATCACAAGCCTCTAGTTTATTGGTATTGTCATGTGAAAACTGGAATGATCCATTGCTTACACATTGCCGTGTATAGTCCTGCACTTGTGTATCTGTGCTACTCACACTGGCTGTGACATGAAGAAACACCCTGCACTTTGGTTTAATAAATGCATGATCTCACAGTCTTGTCATTGGTTGTTAATTTGGGGTTTCCATATTTGCCAGATATTTTCAATGATGCTCTCATAAATAAAATGAACAATTAGCAAAGTAACTGTAGCAGTATGTGAGAACCGTAGACTGAAAACAAGTCTTATTCAGGTAATCATTAAGGTAACACTGCTCTGCTGCACACAATGAACATACAGACCTTATATTTTACTATCGACCCTGTGTCAGATAGAGACATGGATAGACAAGGCATTCAAAGACTTGCTGTCAAGACTGCTTGCGATTACTGTTCATAAGGTAAGGGAATGCACAATAGTTAAAGGAGAATTATACTCATGCAGAAACTGACCTCTATTTGGCCCCTCCCACAGTCATTGTCACTGACGATTCTCCTATTTTTGACATATGTTAATGAAGGAGGAGAGGAGGTTGAAACTGCCAGTTACTGCAGTAGTAAAATTCTCCTTGAAGAAGGAGAAAACCTTAACTACCACATACTGTAGTAAGGTGATTGTCCCAAGGCATGTGCTTGTGTAGAAGAAGAACCAGCATTTTCACTGCATTACAAAGTAAGCAGCATTTTAATTTGAGTACAAGTTTCTCCAAACTCTGTTATTATTTATGCTCATTCTGTACAGGGAAATACTAAATACTGTATAGTGTTATGGACCAGATCAGAAAAAGTAACACGGAAGTCTGGACAACAATAATTTTTCTTGTCTTTCTTAAAAATTTATTCTATGATTTTAAAGATGAAATACACAGCAAAAAAATTTAAAGACCATTTCTTTAGACCAGAAATTTATCGTATTGACAGTTTGTCAGTCCCCTGGATGAGGACAAATTTTTAACTCAAAAGAGTCTCTGCTCAAACCCTCTGTAAGACTTACTTTTGACCTCTGCAGTGTAATGCTACTAGTGAAATTTCACATGTTATGACATGAATAGCTGTTATGTATTTTTTCTATATTCATTGCAAGAATCTATTCAAAGTTAAAGGACAACTCCACCCTCATAATAACATATTTTAGAAAGAATGGCCTCTTTAAAATATGTTAATATTTTACTACTTTGTCTGAATGTGTTACTATATGGTTGCTCTGCTTCTAGATGCCTCATTTAAACTGAGCAATTTAGTGACCTGTACTGAGCCTGGGCATGCTCAGAAGAGGCAGCTAGGGAATTAGCATGCAGTCATTGACTGTGATGTCAACTGTCAAATCCATAACTGATTTCCTGAAGAACCAGGAAACAGAATCAGGGGCAACAGAATATTGTGCAGAATTTCAAGTTAGTCTTATATATTTCAGATTTTAAACCATTACAGTTTAGGGTTTTGGGGGATGATTAACCTGTACATAAGTTTTCATTTGAGGGCTGGACTTGCCCTTTAAGGCTTTCAATGCTTTATGTAAGAGGTGTGTGTGTCTATTACTAATAATTCACTATATGTACCTATGTCATTTATTTAAACCTGTAAGCCTGTAAACCTTTTCATTATTGGCATTGACAGCGTTAAAAGCCGTTGTTTTGTCAAACAAAAGTGTCGGCAGGTCAAATTGAAATGTTAATTTCTTATCTATAAATTGCAATGAAGAATGAGAAATGTTGTTAGATTACACTGGTGTTGTGACAGCTGCTTTCAACAAAATCAGTTTTACAAAGAAATCTCCACTTTGACTGTCGGTTTATGAAGTTAATAAAATAATATGCAGGCAGCACTGGACCCTAACAGGTTTTGTTATAGAGCTGATAAAGGGGAACATTATTGAGATATTATCTCTCTGTTGTGTTCTGCCAAGAGAGGGATCTCTGGAACTTTTACAAGCAATCTACAAATTAATTGGTTGACCTGCCAAGCAGATGGTAGTGATGTGTGACCCCTGGATCAGCTTCCAGATCCTTAAAAGAAGGCAAGTCACATTGTGTTCCTAGCTTGAGGGAATAAATAGGGACGTACTTACAAAACACTTGGACACATCACAGGATGGTACTGCTGAGTGTTATAAAATGACATAGACTCCAATTAAGCTGTACAATCCCTGTTTGGGCACATAATGACCAGTGTGGTTACAAAGTAACTGTGGTATGTGAGTTCAAAAGAGCCCATGTACCAATGATGTCGGCGATTGGACAAATAATAATAATAATAAATAAATAATATAACCTGATAACCTTCTTTAAATGATTATTATTATTGTTATTGTGGATTTATATAGCGCTAACATCTTACGTAGCGCTTTACAATTACATGTATACATTTACATCAGGCCCTGCCCAGAAGAGCTTACAATCTAAGCACATTTATTTGACATATACATAGATTATAGTTTAATCACTGTATGCAGTGATTAAACTATAATCTATATTGTCCATCTGCTGATAGATAGGGTAATAACAATGTTGGTCCTAAATAAGTCAGAAATAAAATATTATTCTATTTTAATACTGCCGGCTTTTTATTTTTTTTTGTTGGTGATGTCTATGGTAGTTCCTGTCCCTTCCACACCTGTCATCAGAATAAGTCCAACTAAATGTTAAATAAACATTTAGTAAGGAAGGAGGAGGAAGTGGGGAGGGGGACCAATATTTCTCTGCCCATTTTCATAAACCTGGCACTGGCATGGAGGCAGATAATGTGACAGGGCAGTAATCTATCCTGATACAACTTCAATCACTTACTGAGCAAAATGGAGTCATCACGGTTGGCACAAGTCCTGGGTGCCGCCAAGGTAAGTATCTTCAACGGTTTTTGAAATTTAACTTTTAGCTTGCCTTTAATACCTGACATGATAACCAATGTATATTTAAGTTAAAATTGTTTCTATTGAATCAAACTCCATTGATATGCAGATTTAGAAAACAGTTACCTACAATCAAAACTGTGTGTTTTCTTTGCATAAAGCAAGACTGGACTATCCTAATCCCTAAACAGTACATTACGTGTGTGTGCATTTTACACAAAGCATGACTAATACATTCATTACATTTATGATTGAGACTGCAATAGACGAAACAATGAGGAAACGTTAAGCGGAATTAGTTGGCAAATTGTATGCAAATAATATTCATTTTACCTAATTAACCTAGTAAAAGGAATAGCTGGAACTGACCAATGAATGAAGCAGACAATTTGTACATGACGAAGGTTTGAAAGGTAGTTACAATTTGTATTGTTATTTGGTGGAGGTTCTATTTACCCCAGTTTCTATGAATGCCACCGCAACAATATTGTGACCAATCTCGCGAAATATCAACAAAGGTTTCCAAATTTTTTGATAGATCGACCGGTATAAAAAAAAAACAAAGATCAAGTCAGACAAATTTTCTCTCTTCCCCCATATTCCAGTCCCCATCTTTTTCAGCTTGAAATGTGCGGAAGATTGGCGGCACAAGGTGGGAATTTTAATAGTTTTTTTCCGGACAAATATTCAATTCAGCTGAAACAATCGTAAATTCGATGGATATATTAAAAAAATCTTTTAGAAACTGTTCAAAAATATAATTCACAATGTACTGTAATATGTTGCAAAATTGCTTTACTGCATCAGAAACACTGCAGAGAAGTAGCGTTCCCAGCCTTTATTACATCGCTTTGGGATTTTATTTTAGTGTTTTACAGGCTGATGCAATAAATTGTTGCCTGTGCAATGTGCAGCAACCAATCAGATGTTATCTAAAGCTGGCCATTCACATGCGATCCCACAGCATGCGTGCCGACAGATCACATTGGTATCTGTCGGCACACATGCTGTGGAAACAGCACACAGACCCAACCGATACCCATTCGCGGTATGGGGATTGGTCGGCCGTGCGGCCATATACCGCACAATCGTATTGGCTCCCTCTACCGATGCCAACTGACAGAAATTTTCCGTTATTCCCGATCGATCGGAGTGCCGATTACGGTCATTCGTCAGCACTCCGATCGGTCAGGAATATCCCCTACACACAAGCAATAATAAGTAATTTTCACTGACAGGATTAACCCATTATCATTTGTATGTTTTGCCACCTTAACTGCAGTAACCCTGTAAAAAGCTGAAATCTGATTGGTCGCTACAAATTAATAGCACAAGAAAACTTTTGCCCCTTAATGTTTTTCAAGGGAGCTGAATTTTATAATATAGTATATCTGTTTGCAGACACATTTTAGAATGACCCCGTTTGGTTAGTATTTGTACATCACTGCATGGCACACAATGCATGCTGTCTTATAAATGGTATGTGCTATCACTTCTACAGATATTGGTGTGTTTGTATCATTCTCCATTTATGTAACATATTGAAAATATATGGAATGTAAGACATGGATTGTCTAATACTGTTCCTGTAATTTGTGTAGCTTGTGTGACACTTACTGAACCCCTTGTAAAAATAGATTTTCTCGAATGCCTCTGTCTTAATATTAATATGTGACATTAAAAAATGCAGATGTTAAGATTTTTAAGTGTATTCTTTTATTAATATCTAATAGCACTTAAATGAGCAGAATTGCGGAGCAATTTAGTCCTCCATTCTAGTTAACACAAATTATTTTTCTCGTTGCTCATCCCTGCACAGACAAAGGAGAGGTCACCCAGCAGGGACTTGACAGCTTTGACAAGAGGGTTAATAGGCATCAACAGGATTTTGTGATACCACACCTTTAATAATTGCAATTTTTACGCCCACAGTCGTACAATTACAATTTTTGCAATCATAATTGTACAACTGCCTATACAATACTATAGTGGTAATGTGCTACCGCTTGGTATTGTACAGCCGTTTTCAATAACAGTGTGTCCGATAACACGTGTTAATAAGTACGGCTCCTGGGTTTAATCTAGATCCCGCATACCAGTCCTCAAAAGTTCAACTTGTGATACTGGTCTGGCTCGTCCCTTGTTGCAGTCAGGGGACTGTTCTCAAACTTGTCAATGGGAGATTATACAGTAGTTCTACTAGCATGTGATGATTTGTATCTGGTCTGTGAGTATTAAAAAGGGAGCAAAACTAGAGGCTGTAGTGACAGTGCTAAAGATATTGAACTCCAGTCCAGTGGGCCACACATTTCAGTTATGTAACTGCATCCAAAGTCCATATTTCAAGATCCACAAACGTTTGCATTTTTTAACTTTTTAAAATCATAGATGTTCAAAGCTTCTGCCATAAATTCTTATACATTGATATGATGCCCCAAATAGAGGCCATTGCCTATCATCTTTTCATAATAGAGTGAAATGTTTCTTTAGACCTACAGTATATTGCTAAAACAGACCTCAGAGTCCTCTTCCTCAGTTCTAGATTCCTCATGGGGAATTGCATTTATCTGTAGATACAAACTCTCTGAAGGCTGACAGGGTGTAATTTCAGTCCAGTGCTGGTACAATAAAAGCTTGCTTACTGCCATCTTGCTACTTTAATAATAACACTTGACAGTGATAGAACATAGCAATACATGGTTCTCTCTCCGAACCTTTAGCAGAGCCCAAGGCAATAAAATTACCTAGTCTACTATGAACTACAAATCTCATCGTTCTTAGAAACATTGTATACAAGTTGTAGTTCACAGCAGATGAACTTGGTTTTCTTACTGTAACTGTGGCGTAGCACAGATGATATTTTGAATGTATTTATCAAGGCAAAAATAACAGTATAATGTATTAAGGAAAATATCTAGCTGATTCCTGTAGAATTATGTTTTACAGGTTTGACTTTATATAGATTGCTTTCTTTGATCCTTGCTGCTAAAATGTATCCCAAGGCCTTCCTCTAGGAAAGAGAACTTTGTGATTAGCCCAAGGCTGCATTGCGCAACAACAGGGGGTCTCCTACCCTCACATTAAGGGCTGTAATTAACAAATGGAACTGCCAAATGTTAGAAGCATCATACACTTGAACTGCATACTTGTCACCAGTCTGGTAACCCTTAATGATTAATCAGCCATCGTTTTTAATGACTATTATAATAGTAAAATCAAATCTTTGGATGCTTTTGGGCTTTAGACTAGAAGGACATTTCTATTGCTGTTACTAGCAAATACAGAACACTGATAGTAGAATTTGGTAGAACTGTATTTATAGCTATGATTCAAACTTTGGACTAAACACTGTATTGTGGAATAACATTGCTATTTGTGGGGTTTAGTTTTGTATAATGATGTCCTAGGTTAATCACCTTCTACAGACGCAGACATCAAAGTATCAGTGCATGTTTTTTAAGATCACTTCCATTTGATGGAATTTGTAATCCGTTGTTGGAGCAATGGCTAGCCATGGCTTTGAAGATATTCTCAAACCTAGGAAATAACTGTCAAACTCCTCATCCTATTGCTCCCTTAACTACAAAAAAAAGAAGTTTTCTGGCCACATGTTTTGTTTTAGCGCACTACACCATCCCCCTACTTTATTTTTTTCTTTTTGGTCTTGTTAAATCTAACTTTAGCAAAAAATCAAAAGCAAGCTTGGGTGTCAGATCTTAAGTTCCAGGTTTTTAATTCACTAATCATTTTACTTTCCACTTGCTAACTAATCCAATGTTGGGGATTCTTTGATTTAAATTGATCCTAACTTTCCTTTTTTACCTCTGTCCTTTCCTCCTTGTTAATAGCTTTTCTTTCCTGTTGCTGCGAGAATCTCTCAGAAGTCTTTCTTTGAATCTAAAACAGAGGAGTCAAACAGTGCAGAGATGTCATGTCAGATCACAGCTACCAGTAATGGGGAGGTAGATGGCATGAACCGAAGTCTGCAGGCAATGATGAAGGGGTTTGGAAACATCTTCGACATGGATGTTGTAGGACCCACCCTGCATTCTGGAATGCAGATTAACATGCAGGCCAAGAAGAATTCATCCAAAACCACATCTGTCAGGAAAGGAAAGAAAATCAACATGGCTGTGGGCTTCAATGACTTTGATTGGTCTGACGACAGCAGCGAATAAAAAAGCAGGGGGGAAAGAAATTGTGAGGTTGGCTCTGCCTTTTGAACTTGGATTTGTGTGAACCACAAGGACAATTGCTGTGACCTTTCTGAAAATTGTTCTAATTAAGTATATCATACTGTATACATTTTATAGATCAGTATTATGTCAGGTTTTTCTTCTTTTTTTTGTACATGTACTATTGTCTGATTTATTGGCAAATATACTTTGAGGTATGTTTGTGTTGGCTCATTAGGAGATAGAAAAAAAAGTTATATGCAGTACAAAACTCATATCTGCCTAAATTAAAAGAAAGCTATGCACCATCTAGTTTTTCTGATTGTATTGCTATATTCAGGATCCATGCACATTTAGGTCATTGATTAGGCTAGTGAATTTTTGGTGTCAGAAAACTGACTCCTTAGAATAACTTAAAAACATAATAAAAAAAAAAGCAGAGGTTAATGTTTAACAATTGCTTGGTCTTTGCTGCCGTGCCCACGCATGTAACAATGTCAAGATTTATTTATTAAGAGAGTGGTATCACATATAACAATTAGCCCACACATTGGCTATTTACTATAGGAATTGATCACTAATTCTTTGGATGTGTGCAGTTTTGTTACCCAGTTCACTATCCAAATTATCCTGTATGCTATGTAGGTGAAATAAATAGACAGCAAAGAAATTGCAAAGGAAGAACAGTCACGGCTATTTCTAGTAAGGTGAAATCCTGGCACCTCAGTGAGCTTAGACATGCTCAGTATGATTTATCTAGGGAGAGATGAGAATTTCTCCACCAGTTACTTTGTATCTCCCTGTGCTAAGTGGGAGGGGAAAGAAATTGAAAGTTAGAGTAACTGCAAGGTTTTCTGTACTGAAAGTAAAATCTTTAGTGAAAAATAAAGATTAGGCCAGTTTCAAAAATCTGCAGATCTCTCTGTGGAATTTTTGGAAATTCCGAAAGTTAGGACTTATGGAAAATCGCATTTTAAAATTAGAAATAAAATATGGAAAAATCGCAGACAATGATAAGTGATACAGCAGTTTCTGTGATGTAAGTCCAGGGGGAATATGTTTTAGGGTGGATATCTGCTTTAAAGGAGTATTACAGTTTAATAATTTATGTTTAGGTGTTTTCAGTGTAATGATGGCCTGAACTGCTATATGTTAACTTACAGATGGCTATTGGTTATATAAAACTGAATATGATTGTACGAGCTTGACCTCTTATTCGCATGTCCCTCACCGTGTACAATGAAAATTAGAAAACATAAAAGCAGCTTTGATAATTATATTTTACTATGACAGTAAGAATTGGTTTTAAAGTTAAAGGAGAACAGTGGTTAATAGAGCACACTCCTCCAGGATCATGCTTCTAGATGCAGGTTATCCAGATTTACAGGAGTACAAAGGGTGTTTTTTCCTGCTAGCACTGTGAGCTGTGACATCACCAGCACCACTAGTCTACCCCAAAGTTTCAGGTATGAGCATGCCCAATTGTCTCCTACTGCTGGAACAGAGCATCATAAGATGCCTCATTAGCCCTGCTGCCGAACTTCTTAATAATTGTTAAAGCTAGCCAAAAGCTTTTTTATTTTACACGGCTCATCATGAGCCTGTCAGAGAGACACAGAGGGACAGGGCAGTCTGAGAAGTGTAACAAGCTAGAGAAGGTGGAGATATCACCCTAGGATTGTTTGAAAAAAGCCTGTATGAAGACCTAAGTTAACATTTTAAAAATATAGTGGGGAAACATCTGAATTTTATGTATTAGACAGGCCCAAGAGGAAAAATATAAACTTCCATAAAGCATACTAAGCAAAACCCAATAAAGAAACTAAAGTACACTAAAAAAAAACTTTAATACCATCAGCATTCATTCATTTGCACAGTAAACCATATTAGTAAACAATGCGTTACATGTACAAAATTGCCACCTGCCGTCTGCACTTGTTATAAGGCCATGCGCATAGAATACAGAGTTCGTCTGGACCTGTCAGACTACATGGCGGAGGACTGAGCGATCAGGTAAGTTTCTCCTGCAGCTTTTATTGAAGAATGGGAGGTAAGACACGTCTCCTTAACCTCCCGTTCTTTAATAAAACTGAATTTTTTTTTGACCAGCGGAGATACCTTTTAACTCCAGAACCCAGACGTTCTATTATACACAGGGAGGAGGGAATCTGCAATCTCACCTCCCTGTGAATCACTTATGGTCCGTTCTATTCCTTTCTGGCAAAGGTATCTGCCTCCTCCCTCTTCTATAAGATATGTTTGAGCATGTACAGAGGAGTTAGCAGGTAACACAGCAGTCAGCCATTGGTTGTGATTTCAGAAATCACAGCCTTGATTGACTGCATGAAGGGGCCAGCTTACTTACGTAGTTTGGTTTTCCAAACACGTGGATATATTTTCAATTATTATTGAAAATTCAATAATTATCGAATTAATGGACCGTTCATTAACCCTCAATCAGTAATAACCCTAATCAGTAATAAACAAAAAGTACACACTGTGTGTGGGAAAATACAGCAAATATAAAGCCAAAGGTAGAAGTATACAACCTAATGACCAGGTAGAACTGGCTTCATTTGTATGATACAGATCTGTGTCTTTTATTATATTTAAAGCTATAGGTTTCTTATATGTATATAATAATGTCACTATATTTCTAGGTACATGATTTTGTAGATATATGCTAATGTCTATGCACTATAAGGTTATTTTAAACTGGGTTGTCCCATTAAGAATACATGTGGAGATAAAAAACTCCAGTGGATAGCTTTATAGGAGATACTTTACCTACCCCTTTAAAAAGGGATCATTGGGGCTGCATTGAACTACTTAGTACGAAGAGTGAGCATCAGGGAGCGGACCGCTCCGGAATTAGGACTCAGGCTTGGTAGGTGTCATCACAAAACCTTTATTTGAATCATATGTGAACATGTTGTGATGCTTTTACAGCTTTGATTGATGTTCACATATGATTCAAATAAAGATTTTGTGATGACACCTACCAAGCCTGAGTCCTAATTCCGGAGCGGTCCGCTCCCTGATGCTCACTCTTCGTACTAAGTATCGTGTTACCTTGCTGAGGTCTCGTCTTTTGGGGGAAGTGACCTGCACGACAGGACGCGGCATGGTGTGGAATCAACACGGATACCACGGGTGAGCGCTCCTAACTTGGAATCTGGTATGTGTTTCTTTGCATTGAACTACTGTTTGGAATAATAAAGCTTGTTGAAAGGTCTGGCCAATAAGAGAGGGAGGCTGCTCTACTGACATCACTACCTGATGAAGCTCGTAGAGAGAAACGCGTAGTGGTGATGCTGAGTGACATGTAGTTCCGGTTCAGTAAGGGGATATCAAAGAGCAAGAGGAAATCACCACCCGGCGTTAAGTTTGTGTTAACTGCAGTGACGCATTGAAGATATTGAGGTACGCGCTTCTGCCTGATCCCAAGAGCATTCCGCCACGGACGTACATTAGCGATTGGTCCGGGGAATTGGAGAGATCTCTGCCTCCTACCTGCATACACACAGCCTAAGGAGTTGGTGACGTATAGTGCATCCACATATATTTTCTACCTGTAGTACTGCTGTTGCACAGTCTTTGTAGAACCATGGTGTTCCAGATTCCTGATATAAGGAACTCTTTTGACTGATTTTGCAGCCCCTCTACTCTTATCTTAATCACTGGAGGACTGGAGTTGTGTTTTGCCTTCTGCATTCTGCACTTTATTACTGTAATACTGAGTACATGCAGCTCCTTCTTTTTAGAGATTTTATATATATTACTGTGTTAGTAATCATGCTTAATTTTGTTGGATTGGATTTTTAAAGTAATAGTTTACTCTCGAATTGCACTATTCCTTTAATATACTGATTGAAGATCGGGAGGTTAAGGAGCATAAAGTCCCTCTGTGTTTACCCTGCCTTAGTGGTGTAGGATGTTTTTTTTAATCACTAGGGGCCTTTTCTGTGTTGAAATCCCATAAGCTACATTTTTCAAGCTGTGGTATTTTACATTTGGCAGACTGTTCTAAACAAACCCTATTTCACTATTTTATTTCTCTAAAGGAGGTGGAGTAGATAGATGATCAGTCTTTTAATGAGTGGAAGATACAATCAGATTAATACTGGAGGACACATTTATTTTCCTTTTATGGGCTATTACATTTCTTTCAGCTTGGCTGCTGTGTTACCTTTTCCAGTATTAATCAATTTGCCAAATATTACTCTCAAAGAATATAGCAGTTGTTTTAAAGGGGAACTATTAAAAGAAACACAGAGCGATTTTAATGTTTACATTAATATTTAAATGTTAAAAATGAATAGTTATAATTCCTACATTAAAAACCAGTTTGGGGAATCTATGGGGGACATGGAAGGCGAATCAAAACACAAGATCATTTATTTGCAGAATGGCACAGCTGCAATGTCCAATGATGTCACTTTTATCACAAAGTGATTATTTACATCAGAATCTCTACCTGGAATTAGAGATGGCCGGTTCGCGAACCCGGATCCGCCGCGGATTTCTCCCGTCCGCGAACAGCGGATTATTCCGGACTTTCCGAACTGCAGATTTTTTTTTTTAAGAAAATTTTCGAAAATACGAGTATCTCCGTAATTACGAGGATCTACGATACTTGCGGGATACGGAAAAACCGAAGATCCTCGAATACTCGTAATTACGTGAATCCTCGTAATTACGAGTATTCTCGTAATTACGAGAATACTCGTAAAAACGAGTAATTCGTGTAAATTTTAAAGACGGAGCAAGCCACATGATCCAAATTAGCCAATGGCAGCTATCATAGTTACAGAAAGCCTCGATTTTTACGGAAATCTTCGTTTTTACGGGAATCCTCGTATTTTCGAAAAATACCGTTTTTTTAAAGTCACGCTAGCGGACTGTACTTTTTAGGTATTGTTGGCATTTATACGTGCTTCTAAGGCCATTACCCAGGTCTCTGAGTGGTTAAGTGTACGTTACCAAGGCTATTTAGACCACTTTTAATGCGGATTTTGCCGAACTTTCATTTTAATACGTTTTAACGGGTCCGCTCGCGGATTTTCGAATTTTCTGATTTTTTCGAAAATCCGCGGATCCTCGCGCGGACCGGATTTTTCGAAGTTCGGACATCTCTACCTGGAATCAGCATTACCGGAGGGCAGTGCACCTTAGATGTGGTCTGTTGTGTTGCAGTTGCCTAGGGTTGTAATTTATCAGCCTAACTGGTATTTTACTAGTCGGTTAATATTGGCCAGGCTTCTTTAGACTGTACTATAAAGTAATATTTCTTTATATCTCAGTATATAGCGCTACTAATACCATACATTGCTAATTTAGAAAACAGGTTTGGTAATAACTGTGTGGAAATACATTGTGGTGTACAGTATGAGTACAGTGTGTGCCAGTCTGGAAAGAGAACTAGAGAAAAAAAAAGATGTATAGATACTTCCCCATATTATGGGAACTAAATGTAAAATTAGAAAAATATTACTTAACTTCTAGGGGGATTCTTACATTGTTTGGCATAATATGGGTTAAAAAGACAAACCCATCAATTTTAACTTTTCTACTATTAAAGGGAAAGTTCAGTGAAAAGAATCATTATTTTAAAATATTTCTATTACAGGTACCCAGGTATTTATATTTTCACTATTTATTTCAGATTATATACTGTACTATGCCCTGCTGTGGGCTGCTCTTTCTGCTTGTGCATTAGTTCTTCTGAGGCAATTCTAAACATTTTAAGGTACTGTAGTGTGAGTAACAAATAAGTGGCAAACAGTAGAAAATACATCAATGATTGGATATATGTAATCAGCTGGATGTATGAAACGGTCAGCAAGAGGCCCAAGTTGATGTGGAAAACAGAACAAATCCTGGTTATTCACATCTACACACATATATGGGGCCTACTAATTATTAAATGTAATGTGGGAAGGGAGTTACTAAATAAAGGGAATTATTTGGGGGGGGATGATCTAGATCTAGAGTCGTTCTTTCAATATAAAGAAAGGTCTCATATGATTGTGTTATGATGACATCACTGGCTAGTATTGGTGGATATCTCTTTCATAATCTGTCTGATAATGTTGTCCTATTAAAGGGGAACTAAAGTCTCCAGACAACATTGTCCCAATAAACAGAGCACATTCACAAACCTACAACAAGCTGTGTTTCACCTCTGCTTTTGCTGTGGCTGCTGTGTGATTAATGCAATTAACCTTTAGGTACTAGGGGTCAGCTCCCCAAATCCACATTAGCTGGGTAAACTCCCAGCTAAGTGTCGCCGTAGAGTTTACAGTTGCAACCATGCTACCTAGAAGCTGATCACATAACAGCACAGAGATCCTCCCTCTCCCTGACACAGAACAGGAATTTCAGTTTTTTTTGTTTTCACACATATTCAATGTTTTGGTCCTAATAATGATGTATTCCTCTGATACAAAAAAGAAAGGTTATCTTTACAATGTATTTCATAGATAATGTGAATGTAAGAAACAGAAACAAAATATTAACATTTCAGTAAAAATAATAAAAAATAGTCTAGGGAATGGAACCTGCAACTTGTACCTTTACTTGCTAAAGGCAGAGCTCCTACCTTTAGCTTCACAGAGACTCTCTGTGGAATACTGGTACAAGTAGAACCTTTATCTTGCACTAGGGGCATAATGGAAACAAAGAAAAAATGTCTGGGGAATTCGAACTTGTGATATTCTGAACTGTGTGTTTCTAAAACCGACGCCTTACCAGGTGCGCCACCAATGAAAAATTGGAGTTTTGGTACATTTAGAAGCTTTATCTTTTGCTATCAACAGAATAATAAAAAGTCATATAGATGTCTACACACTAATATGGAATCCCTGATAAAACTTTAAAAGCTGCTTGTTACCCTGCAGTTTATTTACCAGTAACTCACTGGTAAATAAACTGCAGGGAAACAAGCAGCTTTCAAAGTCTTCTCAGAAATATTGGTGTGTAGACATCTGTATAGAATACATAGAGACAGTGAATACTGGGGTCAAGGGTTGTGTGGTTCCTTGATGACTTCATGGGCTGTGGTTTTTACTGTGCAACATGGAAACCTTCTTAGTTACAGAATCTATTTCTTATATGTACGTAAATTAATTTTTCAACGTATAGGTGTTCTGGAGAAAAGCTTTCATATTAGGATTTTAAAAAAATTAGGTTTAGTTCTCTTTTAAGCCATTATTAACACCCCGTTTTTTAAACAGTCTTGGATTTCCTTAAAATCAGTTTTAATAAATGTATATTGGTAATACAAATGAACAAGGACATGTTGATATTGGGTTCTGTACTTACTTCCAGTAAGATATGAATCATAGGGTGAAGGCTGCTCTGTCTGGATAGTCTGTTTTCTTTTTCTGTGTCTTGTAAATCACATCAACAAAACACAAGCAAATCTATCCATCCAGCTTTTCCTTTGAAAAATCTTCCATCATCTCCAGAAAATTTAAATCCTCAACAGATGTAAAATAACTTTCAGGCATTTCTTACCTAATCAAGATAATTTAATAGAAATCATTAATAGTATTTGTACTTGTGCTAAAGTTAATATATCTAGTGTTTTTTAATGCAACATTTTGACATGTTTAAGGAATTCACACTCACTGAGTGTCAACAGCTAATGGAACATGGATAAGCAGAGTGTTCTACAAAACATGTTATGTGGGCCAACATTCCTGGGATATTCTAACAAGTGGCTGAATGGGTAAGGAACTAAGCAGGTAAGTTGACTAGCAGGTAAGTCGACTAGATGACCTGATATTAGATAGATTTTTTGATCAAATGTTCATTTGACCTAATATTAAGAAAGTGTATGATCATCATGGTCCCTATTAATGGAGAACTCTAACAATATCATAACTAGTGACTCCCCATGTAATTTATTAGAATATTCATAATATAATAATGAAAAGCCAACACTTACCTAAGCAATCAGTTGCAGGTGCTGCTATTTCTCTTCCCTGCAAACTCCGCTGCAGCATTTACAATCATTACGCTGGCCATATACTTATTTTGGTTAAGTCATCATCCACCGAGGACCATGAGAAACTGGTAGATAATTTGTATGTGTGTGTTAGTATTTTTAAAGTACTTTTACTTGAACTCTAGGCATCTTATCTTAGTTTATATAGCTCCGTCTTGTAGAGTTAGTAGGCAGGAAAAGACATGCACCCTTACTAAGTTGGAATTGAGCATTAAGGAGAACATTATGATCCTAGCCTAATATTAAGCATCCCAGACTGTCTTCTGTTGGTTCCTGTGTTTCACTATTATTGTGAAAACAAGTGTTAGTTAACCTTTCTTGGACAGCAAACCCAACACAACTATTTAATCAGATGCTACTAGGACAGATGGTGATTCCTCCAGCAGATATTTCTCTCTGGTAGATTTTAATTCAGTCCTTTCATATAAATTGGATCAGTGCACATGCAAAGTATCTCAGCCAGAGATGGGTTTAGGGGTGATTGTGGGTACCTGAAACCTCCCTATCTGGTTGTACATAGTTTCCTGCTGATCTGAATCTCACCTCACTTTCTTAAAACTATATCCTGTTCCCACATTCTAACCACGTAAATACACATCACACATTAGTATTTATCGATCAAAAAGTGTGAATTCTAAAAGGGGAAAGAAAGAGCTCAGGGTGTAAACCTGCAAATCTCATATTAGGTTGGACTCTAAACCACAAATACACCATTTAAAAAAAAACCCCACAAATCATCCAATTTGTGATGCCAGCTTCTAGGAAATTTTGGACTCATTGAGGCTAATAACCACTAAAGAATAGAAACTTACAGAGTTATTTAATTAAAGTTCTTATCGTTTAAAATGTTGCTAATTTTGCCCCAACCAATCAGATCTTTGCTTTCAAATGTTAAATTAGATCTGATTAGTTGGGGCAAAATTAGAACTACTTTAAACAATAAGAACTTTTATTAAATCTCCCTGTAAATTACAATTGGCTAGGCAAAACTATAATGTAAAGTCAGTGCATTCACACTTGGGTGAGTGATTATTTCATGGGATTCACCTAAATATTTGCCTCTCTGTCTCTTTACAAAGTCTAACTAAAGTTGCAGGGTGAACAAGAGACCATTAATCAATTTATCATTCAAGGACAGTGGTGGCGTTTGTCCATAGATCATTTTGTAAACAAGGAACACACAAAAAAATACATTTAGTCGACGAAAAGAAATACTGTGGTAACACAACATAAATTTCTTTAAAAAAACAACTGTGGCACCAAAATATGTATTTTGGTGTATGAAATGACATAGTAAAGACACAGAAAAATGTGTATCGATTTCAAAAAAGTTACTTTTTACCCTCCCTACAGGTCATTTTGTGTACTAAAACCATACACTTTGACTACAAAATGCATTTAGTCTATAAAATGTTCTTTTTGCAAAGATGTTGATAGTCCTCTTCAAATTTTATATACAAAAATAATTGTGTTTCAACACCCTGTACATTTTGTGGACAAAGGAAAATTTCTTTACAAACACTAACCAAACTAAACTTTGTCCATGATTCTTTTATATACATTTGCCTACAAAAATCTTGTAAATAAAACTACATTATAATTTACATATAAGATTTCATGTGACATTAATTAAGTAATTGTTTATTTGTTAGAAAACCAATTTTTCGTGTAACTAAAACATATTTGTGATTACCAATGCATAATCACATTTATCATATTTCAGAATACATTTTGTATATATCATGTACATTTTTTTGGGGGGAGGGGCATACTAAGATACAAAATATCATTATATAATTATGTATTTTGTTGCTGTCTATCAGTTTTACATCTATTTTAAGGGCAACTATAGTAAAAAAGGTTGTACTTTTGTAGGGCTGACTGATTACTTATTGCTTTGCATTAGAGACCTTGGTTTTCAGCCCTATTCTACAATGGACTACAGAGAACCAGAGAGTTAAAGCACTGCTAAACTAGTTATTAACAGTTAGCGTAACTTCTATCTGCTCCCACCCAGGGAGGTAGCAATAGGATTTTAAAAACCATTCTATTTATTTTGTCTCCAGTTGCCCTTACATTAAATGGTATCTAAATTGGACCTTTAGATTCAGCAAAATCCCACTACTCCCAAAAAAAATTTCAGATTTTAAATCTGAGATAATAAACCAGCATTTGAAATCACAGCATTTACAGGACAAGTACTGTTTGTCAATCTAGAAGCAGAAATGATAATGTGTCTCATCACTTACCTCGAACTAGGATCTTTGGCTGCCTGCCAGCACAGTTACTACAACAATTAAGAGAATCGGCAGAGAAAAGAAGGCAGGGGGGAAGGAGGGTGAGATGTGTGAGCAGTGTCCATGGTGATGCTGTGCAGAACATATAAGTGTTGCAGACACTACAAGAAGGCAGTGAATAAGGGAGGTGGGGGGAATTAGGAGCAATCATTAAACATTAAAAATGTAATGACAAAGCAAGCAAGTATACATATGTGGAGGTACCATCCAGCCTGATGAAGGGGGCTTAGGACTCTCGAAAGCATGCTTAATTTGTTTTCTCTTCTCTTACTTATGGATAACACGTTACAAACCTCAACTATTGCTTTGACCATTTTACTTCTCTCAAATTGTAGTTTCAGATCAAGTAAAGTTGTTTGAGTGAATGACCCTTTAAATGTTTTAAACCAATAATAACAAGTACTATTTTCTGTGATAAACATGTATTTTATCAAGATTAAATACGCAAACTTTCATGAATTTGATTTGCTGGCAGATTTACAAAAAAAAAAAAAAAAAGGTTACTCAGAAATTATAGGGAAAGTTTGTAATATACAAGTTTCTCATTGTGCAGACACTAAAGAACAACTAAAGAAAATACCCAAAATAAGGACTTAAACCATTAGGTCCTCACCGCTAGGTAATCTGGGACTTAGTGTCAACCCTTTTTATTGGTTAGGCCAAGACTAATAAGACCAGACCAACAATCCTAACTTCTAAAGAGTTTTATTGGTGAGTAAAGGTAAACTCAGGGGTAAGGTCTAGATATGTGATCCGGGTCTGACTCGGGAACCCCTCTGTTCCGAAATATGAACAATACTTCTGACACTGGGTGGATTGTTCAGATTTCGGGACAGTATTTTCGAGGGTTACTGAATGTATAAGGGGACATTCTGTAACCCTCAAAAATAACCTTAAATGTTCAATAACCCTCGAAAACATGATTGGAAACTCAAAAGTAGTTTCAGATCGTATTTTCAAGGGTTATTGAAAGTTCAAAGTTATTTTTGAGGGTCACACTTGTAGGTACTAGTCACACTGTGGGCAAACTTGTATGTACCAGTCATACAGTGGGCAAACTTGTATGTACCAGTCATACAGTGGGCAAACTTGTATCTACCAGTCACATTGTGGGCACACTTGTATGTACCAATTACACTGGGCAAACCTGTATGTACCAGTCACACTGTGGGCAAATGTTGGGAATTTTTTTTCCCCCTTCACCGGTCAAGAGAAAAAAATAATTTTCCCTAGTAACAGATATGATGTTGTTAAAATAATTTTATATGGTTAGGCTAGCTTTAGTTAGTTTGTTAGGCTAGGTTAGACTAGATAGTTAGGGTCCTGTTAGGGTTGGTAGTGGCAACACAAGCTGTTTGAGAAAGGGATGTTATATCTGTTTCTAATAATTTACATTATTGTTAATTGACTTTCTGAGAAAATGTACAAATACCTATGTCATAGTAGTTTCAAAATTGTAACATTTTAGCAATGCCCATCGAAAAACCCATGCCCACCACCAAAGCCACACCCACTTTAGCACAGCAGCAGTGTGCTTCGTGCCATGCCTGGAAATAATCAAGGGCACCATTCAAAAGTTTTCCTCGGGCAGCAAAAACCCTAGAAGTGCCCCTGTATGTTAAGCCAGATCTCCCAGTGTTCTCCCTTGCATCTCCTTGTCTGCTTTTATTTGCTGTGTTTGAACTAGTCTCCTTGTTATTCTGCTGTAATGTGTAACATTGTAGTGAGCAGAGAGCCTGGAAAGCAGGTACATACTGTATATCACGTCAATGCTGGCAGCTGAAAGGATTAATGGTACTCTGCTGGCACTAAAAGTGGTAATCACAATATTCTGGGGAAGTCTGCTAGCATTTAAAGTGTTGAGTCCAATACTGTTGGGGGGATAGGCAACACTATCGATTTTAAGCACAACGACATTGAGATCTGATCACACTAGGGCACCAAGATGGCTAGAAACGGCCCTGGACTCAGGTGCCAAAATGTCTATCAGAGGGCATGTAATGGCTATGACATTTTTGTACCCACGCAAGGACATATCCACCATGCTGTGAGAAATTGACCTCTGCAGCCTACCCCCAGGGAGGGGGGGCAGCAGGGGGGGATTCTTAGTCCTTTCTGCAATTTACAAAATGGCACCTGATCCTCGTGGGAACTATCCTTTCAAAAGGCACAGTGACGTTACACGCGTCATAATAGCCCCTCGCACTGCCCAATCCCATTGGCCAGTCACGGTGCATCCCCGGAAAATGTCTGATCCTCCCCCTTGCTTCTTCCTGACCTATCTGAGTCATACTACAACTCCCAGCATCCTCCATGGCCATGCACCCTGCTCCCTAAATGGGGCAAAGCTTCCATTACCATTTCCTCTAAATGCAGAGATTAAAGGGAAAGTATGCTACCAGTTTCCCTTAATGCAGAGATCAAAAGGGAAGTGTACCATTTCCAATATTCTATGCCATTTCCAGTTTCATTTAGTGCAGAGCTTAAAGGGGAAGTGTGCCAACTATCTGTTTTCCTTGCATTAATGTGAAAGAAGAGCTTGCTTTGATAACTGCTAAAAATGAAACAAAAAAACCTATGACCAAAATTCCAGCAATTTCAAGTTGTAGCTGGGTATTCAGGGGCTGTTCTGGGGTGTAGTTGGGTATATATTATAGGTAGGGGGGTCAGCACTCTCCGTGGTATGTATTTTTTAGAACATGTTAGACACGGCACAACATTATTATAAGAGCTGGGAAGAGCCTTAATACTCCATGCCTTGGGCAACCATTGCACAGAGTTAAAAAGTGATCTTTGGGAAATCATGGTAGGTATTGTGGTAACTTGAGGTTCAGTGGTATTGCACCTTTAATATCATTTTTAGGTTGGAGAGAACTTGCCCTTTAAGGAATTCTTCTAAATTTCAAAATTGCTTCCTAAAATTTTGCAGATATTAAGACATTTTTAAAATTTGTTCCAATGTATTTTTTTATTAATAAAAAGCCAGGTGTAATTTTATGTAAAAAAAACCCCAAAAACTGGACACTGGCTACTCGGATATGTGCCTTTATCCCTTTTACTGTATGTGAGTGGTATAACATTTAATGTATTGCATTAATGTATCAATGTACTAATGACTTATGCATAGGAGTGTATTTCCATTACCTTTTTATCACCTATACTTTGTTCATTTGTATCTCTATTTAACTAGGCTACCGACTCCCGGTATAACACAGTTAAACCTATTAAGGATCTTTAAAGCTTAAATTTTGATTTGTGATGCAGATATTGAGATTTCTGTTTTTTGTGATGTATCGTCGTGCGTTCCATATCCCATGGTTTGCGATGGGACACTTGAGGCTTTTTGACACGCTTCCGTGCGTTCCATGTTTATTGGAGGTGTTCACGCTGGACCTTGGGATCCGGGAAGCACGAGGTGACACTAGCCGCATAGAGGAAGTCGCCCAGTGATGACGTGCCTTGGCCGTGACTTGAGGCCTATAAAACCGCCAACCTTCCAGCATAGTGCCTCGCCATTGAGGAAGTCAATCAGGACAAAACGTGTCTGGCATGGATTCCTTTTTATCCCTGCTCTCCTATATTTGCCCTGGCACTGTTCCATGAGATAAAGGGATGGCCTGACAGTCTGACTTGTGGTATTTGGTTAGGGTATAGTATTTGCTATTATATTTGTTCATTCTAACATATGATTTGATTATATAAGCTGCTATTGCCCTGTATTGTATGCACTTTCTTAATATATAAACTGGTATATATACTCCATGAGGGGTTTCGTTACGTAGGAGATGTATTTTCAACTGTTTTTTGCACTTTATGGGGTTTTGGTATGTTTGTGTGTTATAGGAGAAATAAAATATTGAACTGTTTTTACCACTTTCCTGCTGTGTTGCCCATATATTCCCACTGCTTTTTCCTTCTCTTTGATGGTATAACATTTAATGACTGCAATTCGATAGGAAAATAATATAAATCAGTTAATTGGTAAGAGAAGCCAGTAGTTTTCACAACTGATCAGATGAACATACAGTAGCACTGGTTAATATTGGTTAACTCATTTTATGCATATTAAAGGGAAAATATAGACAAAAAATAAAATGGGTTTAAGAATCCACTACCCTGGAAGATAGGAAATACTATTCTTACCTCCATAATAGTATATACTAGTATATACTATTATATCTCTGCTTGTGAGAGATGGCAGCTCACAGCTCTTTATAAATATCAGCGGTAACGGCGTCGATATGTGAAATGGCAATTGCTCCAAAAATGACTTTCTGCTGCCGGATATCGTTTTATAAATTGTGTTAAGTTCGATTTTGGCGAAAATTGCGGTGATAAAGATGGTGGAAAGTTACCGCTCTTTTATAAATATGTCCCCTATGTCTCCCCCCTTAAGGATAGGAGACAAACTAAGGGCAGCAGTCACTCTGGGTAGATTTCCCTTACAATATTCATCAGCAGCTGTGTGGTTCTGTGTAAAGTTAACCCTATGCGTTGATTTAATGCCAGCTATTAACTAGCATTAAATAGTGTCAGTATAAGTCACAAAACTGCTGGTGAATAACTTATGGCTGCTGTTTGTAAAGAAAATTTAAAAAAAAATATTCTGTTGAAACGGAATAGTTTTTGTATGCAAAATATAACGAGGACTATCAAATTTCTGGTAAAGTTTAAAGACCTAATGCATTTTGTAGTCATGTTTATGTTTTTGGTACACAAAATCCACTGGGTAAAATCAGCATACTTTTAGTATACAAAATTACATTTTTGTCAGAAAAAAACATTATTTCATGGACAAAACTATTTTTGTGTATTCACAATGTCATTCATTCATACACCAAAATATATATATATTCATGTCATTTCATACACCAAAATATATAAATTTTGGTGGCACTGTTGTTTTTTTGTCTAAATTTTCGTTCTGTCACCACATTATTTCTTTTGATTGACTAAATGTATTTTTGTCACCAAAAGGAGTTAATAAATTACTACCTAGGGACAAACGGCACCCCATAGGGAAGGGAACTTAGAGTCAGAAGGGCAGGGACACTGGTCTGGTCCTTTCAGTGGTCTGATGTTCGTGGGGGCCATGAATACAGGTATATTTTTTTACCATGATATTGATATTTGTGCTTGACTGGACACTTCTAAATCCAGCTAGATTTTTGAGCTCTTTATTTGCACTATTATTGATCTATGTATTGGTTTTAACCAGTTATATATCGATAGTTACGAGTTACTAATTATGATCTATTGAATATATTTATGGCTTGATGTTTTAGAGGAATGTTCCTTTATTAAAAACTATTTATATATTATCCTGTCTACTTATAACTATTGCAGGGACATAGAATGCTGATTCATTTATTCTTGTGGCTTTTCTTTAGCAACTTTTATTTCATTCCATGGCTACTCCACGTGGGCTGGGCTATATGAGGTTCCATTTGAAAGATATTTATGAACACATTCATCTCTACAGGTACAGTAGGAACTGGGAACCTTGATGTCTCATATGATAACATTTGCTTCGGATAAATATTGCCCCCCCCTGTATTTTACATAATTAAGGATAACTATAAAGGGCCTTATGGGGTTTTACACTTTTGACAGCAATTGAACAATTATGACCAGTGGCATAACTAGCATTCACTGGGTTCCCAGCAAAACTATGATGGCACCCCCCCTCCCTGCTTCTTCTAGAATGGTTTTCTGGGGGAAACTGTATCTGTTATAGGGAAAATAAGAAGATTGGGGCCTCCCTGCTCCCCTGGTAGCTCAATAGCCCTGATTATGACCACCAGATGCCAAGAACAAACCATCAATTAAAAGGCAGAGAATCTCATTTACTGTCTATACAACAGCTTCACTGAGTTGATTAGCAGACATTGCTTTCTTCAATTTCCCTTAAATGGCATCTACAATGCAATCACTGCAGGATTACTTCATCAAACAGCACTGCAATAATACCATTATTGGGTGCACAACTATGTAAAGACCAGGCACAGGGCTGTAGAAACATATCCTGCTGGACCAATATCTGTCAGAAGGAACAGTTCATACGTAGCTACAAAAATAGAAACACACTGATAGAAACAGAACTGCAGAGAGTGTCAATAACAAAGTGTAACCCACAGAGGATTGGAAGGGAGAGAAAGAGAGTGTAAGGTAGGAAAGAGGTTACTAGATCTCTAGATTCTCAGTGACAGTCACGGTATACTGTACCAGTGGTTCTCAGACGTTTCCAGACTGTGGTGCACTTGGCAATACAATTTTTTTCTTGTGGAACACCTGTGTTCTTAATACTGAACTTAATGGTGCAATTACCCAAGTAAATTATTTATGCACTTTGCTGTGTATATTTTGAGTAAAGTTACACTACATTGACTGCGCTGAAAAGTTTTCAGACTATGTACATTCATAGCAAAAATGTTCTTATAAAAAATAAGTTATATTGCCACCAGTGTGCCCCAGCACACCCTTTGAGAAACTCTGTACTGTACTTTAGGTGGGGCTCCCTTCCCCGAGCCTGACTGTATTCGTTGATTTATATGTGGGTAGCCCACGCTCAGCATTGGTACATCCTGATTTATATGTTCACATCGTTGTTTCTGATTTAATAAATTCCCTGTTACACAACCCCCTCTAGAAGTAATCTAGGAAACAGAACAGACACAGTGTGAGCCTTGGCACAAAACCCACATTTAACAAGGGAACACAAAGTCCACCACACAGTGACAGTTTCACAGTGAAATCCCTTACCTCATTGACATAGTGCCCTCTTGACAGTTCTACCAATAGGGGTTAAAATAAAATGCAGTACAATGCCTCAGTGCCCCTTCCTGGGTGAGGAATCTCTGCCATGGATTTAGATCAGGAAAAAAACGAAAGGAAAACTATCGTGTAACAGGAACTGCTCCTTTAGTAAATGAATAATCAACCTCGTCCAGAGGAGGCAGAGAAATAAGCAATAGTCTGCCGGGTCGGCCTTAATAAGTGGAACACTTAAAGGGACAGTGATAGTGAAATGCAACTGAATCTAAACACTCCTGGCTGTCATGTGTGATGTAATGATGTAAGACACAGGATGTACAATAATCATTTTATGTAATTTGGGGAGTTTATTCTGACATTTATTGTAGCAGTCATCCTAGTAAAGTGAAAGGCTGACAGATAACAAATATATTTCTGGAAAATACTGTATGAATGTGTGCACATGAATGTTACCAAATGATTTCTATAATTTTGAAATTAAAGGAGACTCTGTGTGAATACACAATATGCAAACTAACAAATTGCTCATGTGTTTGATTCTGTGTGTTTCTAGATTTTGCAGAGTGGGACACAGATACATAATTGCACAGGATGCAGTTTCTAGCCCCTCCCTCAACAGAGCTGTCAATCTACTACTGGGTGAGCTACCTGTGAACTCTCTGTTTACAAGACTGAAGAGTGAAAAAAAACAGAGCTTTTTAACAGTCAATTCTCCACAATGCTGCTGTTTTTTGGGTGACCGTAACACCCATCTACTAGCTAGGAATGATAAGAGAAGTCTGCTTATTTACAATCATCATTTAAACAAGAAATATATCAAGGGTGCTAAATTAATCAGACATGCAGAACAGGACAGGGCGGAGCCTACCTAGGACACAGATATCTTCATACATGCTTCCGCACCACCAAGCCACACTCACAAATGGCACAAACACACTCCCAAAACACACAAGTGCCACTCACCATGGGACTTTGAGTGAATTCTCAGGGCAGACCCTTCAATCTGGGTCTGTTTCCTGAGGAAACCGTGATGGTTGGTCATATGTGAGAAGGTCAGATTAATTTTTAGAAATTGTTTCAGTGAACACACAAGGGTAGAACAACAAATCAAGGATGTGAATGTGAAAATCGCTACTTAAGACTGAATGTCAATAAGTGTAACTCTGTAAGCGTCAGATAATTAAATTACCAAGATGCTAAGGGGCTAATGCAAAAAGAGGTGCAAATGTTTGATTGTTCTTTTAATTTTCCTCAATTAATCAAATGTTAGCTTTTTATTGCACTACTGCAGTTAAATACCATCTGACTGGCTGCTACAGATTATAGCACAGGAAAACTTTGGCACCTTCTATTGCATCAACCCTTTAATACCATACCAAGAGATGCCAGCTGATGCTATAGCCAGTAGTAATGGCAGCTACTGAAACAAAATAGTAGGACCTAGGAGAGATAATAACCATGAAGAAAAAAACAGATGGTACTAGCCAGTACTGGGTATAGGCCAGTAATATCGCTATGTCTATGCCTACCATTACAAAGTTCTATGTATGCTTGTGAAGGTTCTCATTCATTCAGGTCATGGTATATCTGTTGTATTCAATTAGATCAACTGGACTTGATGTCTAGTTCTTGAAGACGTTTCGCTAGTCATCCGACTGGCTTTCTCAATTCAGAATGACTTGTACAAGAATCTGTGGCAATTATGTACCCTGGAAAATCCCAATTAGCATATCACAGCCAGGTGTTAAGGGTGTGATTAGATAGTGGCTAAGAGGTGTTATAGGAACGCCCAGAGTAAGGTGTCAAAACAGCATTGTACATGGCAGACAGTTGGTGTAGAACCCCCCCACCTCTATTTAAGCATGTTTTTTTTTATTTTCACATAAATGGCCTCCTTAACACCTCTCTTGAACCAAAAAAAAAGAGAAGCAAGATCCTGCACACCTTTACCAAAAGTCAAAAAGTAGGTAAATGCTGGGTGCAACCAAACCTGTAGCCAACAGCAAATTAGAAATACAAAATTATACTGGGCACACTGGTCTTAACTAACAAACTATTTATTATAGTGACGTTTCGGTGCTATAGTGGCACCTTCCTCAGACAAGTAAAAACAGTTTTTACTTGTCTGAGGAAGGTGCCACTGGTGTGCCCAGTATCATTTTGTATTTCCTCTCTTGAACCAGTCACGTTCCTTTGCCAATATGTTAACATTACAATCTTTAAAGGTATGTCCTTTATCCTTAAGATGCAGGTACACGGCTGAGTCCTGACCCGAGGAATTGGCTCTTCTGTGCTGGGCCATGCAGTTGCTGTTTGGTCTCCCCCACATACAAATCAGAGCATTCTTGTGTTTCGGTATTGGGTCTTTCGGATGTACCAATTGCTGCCTCAGTGTGTTGTTCGGTTTAAAGCAGACAGGGATACGGTGTTTTTTCAACATTCTTCTTAATTTCTCGGGAGACCCCTGCTACATATGGGATGACCATGTTCTTTCACTTGTCTTGCTTTTCCCCTTCACTGTTGTGTGACGAACAGGTATTCAATGTAAAACGCCATAGTCAATATCTGAAATTGCACCCCCAATTTTCGTTTATTTCACCATATTGGCATGAGGAAGCAGTATGGCAGCTCCTATTGTTCCCTGTTCCCAGGTAATCGCAGAGTTAATTCGTGTTAACCTGTAAGCCCTGCTTCCTTTCCCCAAAGGCAGAGCCATTTGGTGTTAAATTAGCTGACTATCAAGGGGTCTAACTTCAATGGGGGAAGGTGTGAATTCCCCATAATAAACAAACAATGTCATAGACTGGTAGGCAACGAGAACAGCAGGGAATCTGTTAGTTGGGATTTGAACAGAAACCAACTGGCAGATCAAAGGTCATTCATATTCCTTAATAATTCCGGATGTAGAATTATTTCAGGTTTTCATAAATACCCCCAGTTTATCCAGTAATTAATTCTACATTTATAGAGACCTGACACAATATCATAGCCCAAGCCAAACTTGGGATATTATCCTTCTTAGGCCTAGGATACCCCAGATATGTCGTATTTGGTCTTGTTCTGTTGGGAAAAATTAGTTATGGACCATCAGGATATTATGTTGAATGTGACATGTATGGTTCATGGATTATGGCCGGGGGTTGGAATTCGATATTTACAATTCCCTCCAAAACTAGGGACCAACCTTCAGGGGCAGAACCAAGTCCGCCCCTCTAGGGACCAGACCACTCCCATTTTCTGAAGAAAGGATAAAAATGGAACTGGGTCTCATCCCAAGAGTTCGTCATAACATCTACAATAACATCTTCAATAGCATCTAGCCAACTGGACGGACCATATTGGCTTACAGCAGGACTTATCATTTGGACCATTATTTTCCCATAAATTGGATTATCAAGTTCTGGACTCTTCTCATGGACTATTCAGATGCCAATTATCTCTAAGTATTTCTTCTTTTACCCAATCCTACCCTCACTTGTGTTACCGCTTTATGTTCAGTGATCTATTTTATTTTGGGCGTTTTGGGACCGGGGGGTTTGTGACAATTGGTGGCAGAATTGTCACAAACCCCCCGGTCTCAAAACGCCCAACCACCTATCCGTTACCGGAAAACACACTCCAAGCAACCGACAGGCGGACGGAACAGGTCAGACTCGGTGGGTTGGGTGACAAACTATATATATACACAATTAATATTACTAAATATCAATACTCACTGCCACCACACCCCGATTAAAACAGGAATGACCTGTTACCTATATGGGGATATCCCCCCCTACTTCTAACAACCTGTAAGAAAATGGTTATTCACACCTAATATTCTATACACAGTTATACAGTATCTCTATATACCTACACAATACTTCTCTATAGTAGCGTACTTCGAAACACAGGTTTGTTTTGGGATATACTCAGAATAGGACAATAGCCTATAAATGATTTTATATCATTTATTAAAAGTTGTTAAAAATAGTGCATAAAAAATATAAGAAAATAAAATAAATCACTGAACATAAAGCGGTAACACAAGTGAGGGTAGGATTGGGTAAAAGAAGAAATACTTAGAGATAATTGGCATCTGAATAGTCCATGAGAAGAGTCCAGAACTTGATAATCCAATTTATGGGAAAATAATGGTCCAAATGATAGTCCTGCTGTAAGCCAATATGGTCCGTCCAGTTGGCTAGATGGTATTGAAGATGTTATTGTAGATGTTATGACGAACTCTTGGGATGAGACCCAGTTCCATTTTTATCCTTTCTTCAGAAAATGGGAGTGGTCTGGTCCCTAGAGGGGCGGACTTGGTTCTGCCCTAAGGTTGGTCCCTAGTTTTGGAGGGAATTGTAAATATCGAATTCCAACCCCCGGCCATAATCCATGAACCATACATGTCACATTCAACATAATATCCTGATGGTCCATAACTAATTTTTCCCAACAACAAGACCAAATACGACATATCTGGGGTATCCTAGGCCTAAAAGGATAATATCCCAAGTTTGGCTTGGGCTATGATATTGTGTCAGGTCTCTATAAATGTAGAATTAATTACTGGATAAACTGGGGGTATTTATGAAAACCTGAAATAATTCTACATCCGGAATTATTAAGGAATATGAATGACCTTTGATCTGCCAGTTGGTTTCTGTTCAAATCCCAACTAACAGATTCCCTGCTGTTCTCGTTGCCTACCAGTCTATGACATTGTTTGTTTATTATGGGGAATTCCCACCTTCCCCCATTGAAGTTAGACCCCTTGCTAGTCAGCTAATTTAACACCAAATGGCTCTGCCTTGGGGAAGGAAGCAGGGCTTACAGGTTAACACAATTAACTCTGCGATTACCTGGGAACAGGGAACAATAGGAGCTGCCATACTGCTTCCTCATGCCAATATGGTGAAATAAATGAAATTTGGGGTGCAATTTCAGATATTGACTATGGCGTTTTTACATTGAATACCTGTTCGTCACATGTGGTAATACTGTTCTTTTCTTTCCTTTTACTTCTTTTGACAAAGGCCCAGTCTGGATATCCACAAGTTTTAAGGGCTCTTCTGAGATGTTTCATTTCTTTAGCCTTCGCCTCTGTGCTAGTGGGGATGTTCTCAGCTCTGTGTTGCAGGGTTCTGATGACACCCAGCTTGTGATCTAAAGGGTGGTGGGAGTCAAACATCAAATACTGATCTGTGTGTGTTGGTTTTCTGTAAACCTCTACTTCCAGTTTACCATTTTCCTTAACTTCTACCAAGCAGTCCAAGAAAGCCAGTTTGTTGTTTGTACCTCTTCCCTTGTAAATTTGATGTTTTGGTCTACCACATTAATGTGTTCTGTGAAAGCTTGTACTTCCTTCGGTTGGATTTTAACCCAGGTGTCATCCACATATCTGAAACAGTGGCTGGTTTTAAGCGCCTGTTTTTCTACCTCCTCCATGTAAAGGTTGGCCACAATGGGTGAAACTGGAGATCCCATAGCACATCCATGTTTTTGCTTATAGAACGTATCCCTGTATTTGAAATAGGTGGTATTCAGGCACAAGTCCAGTAAGGAACACACTTGTTCTGGATTGAGATCAGTTCTGCTGGCAAGATGCTGTCTTGGCATAGCTGTTTTCTCACCATGTCAACAGCCTCCTTGGTGGGTATACAGGTGAAGAGAGATGTCACATCATAGGACACCATAGTTTCTTATGCACCAAGTACTATATCTCCAATCTTGTTGGTGAAATCCTGAGAGTTCTGGATGTGATGCTTAGAACTTCCCACCAAAGGTCCTAAGATGTTGGCTAGGTATTTTGCCACCTTGTATGTTACAGAGTTGATGCTGCTGACTATAGGTCTTAGTGGTGACCCTTCCTTATGTATCTTTGGGAGTCCATATATACATGGATGTGCCTCACCAGGGTAGAGGCGATGATACATTGCTCGATCAATGGCTTTATCCTTTTGAAGCTGTTGTAGTAAATCTATGATCTTTTTCTTGTACTGGCTGGTGGGATCCCTTGTTAAAGCCTTATATGTCACGGTCACCTTATCATGGTAGTCTGAGGTGTTGAGTACCACTGTGCATCTTCCCTTGTCTGCCGGTAGAATGGTGATACTGGAATCTTTCTTGAGGGATGTTAAGGCTCTTCTTTCCTGTGTGGTCAGGTTAGATGAAGGAGTTTTAGCACTTGCTAAGGCTGCAGATACCTTAAGGTGAAATTGTTCTGCCTCACTCTGCGGTACCTTATTATTGTGGATTGAGGCTTCTGTGGCTGCTATAATATCCACCACAGGGATGGATTTAGGAGTGATGTCAAAATTTAAGCCCTTAGCAAGGACTTCTATTTCTGGCTGGGTCAGGGTACTGTTTGATATGATTCTCACCCATTCCTCGTTTGATGAAGTGACACTTCCCTCCTTTTGTATCCAAGGTAGTTGTTCTCCTTTGGGGGTGTTCTGGGATGACAGAATAGAGAACTTGTTCTGTTGCCTTTGTTTGCCCTTACAGTGCTGAGAAAGCTGTGCTTGTTTGGTGAACTCCATCACTCTTTCCCAGATAGCCACTATGCAATCCCGCCCTTTACACCTGGCTGTGATATGCTAATTGGGATTTTCCAGGGTACATAATTGCCACAGATTCTTGTACAAGTCATTCTGAATTGAGAAAGCCAGTCGGATGACTAGCGAAACGTCTTCAAGAAATAAAAGTCCAGTTGATCTAATTGAATTCAACAGATAAAGTTCAGGGGCACTTCTAGGGTTTTTGCTGCCTGAGCCAAACTTTTGAATGCCGCCCTTGATTATTTCCATGTGCGGCACGAAGCGAGCCACCGCCATGTTTGATTGGGTGTGGTTTTGTTAGTGGGCGTGGCTAAAATATTACAATTTTGAACTTCCTATCACAAAGGTATTCAGACAGTAAATTAGCAATAATGTAAGTTACTAGAAACAGATATTACATCTCTTTCTCAAACAGCTTGTGTTGCCACTACCATATTTCTCCTTTCAGGTTTTTGTTGATCAAATCAATCTAATTTATTTTATAGACTGTGCTATACATATTGGTTCAATTGTTAAAATATATTAGAAATGCCATACTTTCTATAGTATAAAAGATTTTTGCCAAAAGATTTGTAAACCTGCCACCATGTCAAGGTAGACTCTTTCAGCAGGGTGCTAACTAACCTAACTAGTTTAACCTAGACTAGCAAACTAACTAAAGCTAACCTAACCCTAAACATTTTTTTAACAACATCATATCAGTTACTAGGGAAAATTCTTTTTTTTTTTTTTGACCGGTCAAGCAAAAAAACATTTTTTTTCTCACAAGTGCCTGTCTTCCGCCTTTCTTCTTCAGTGCAGGGTAGCCGCCTGAGACAAATGTCTCACTCTGCCTCATGGTAGATGTGGCACTGCTAAAGTACTATGTAGTTTTTTTTTTTATAATACTTTGAAAAGTCGCCAGGCTGTTTCACCTATTTACCATAAGTATAGGGCATATTTATAAATGTGTGTTAACTTTTTGCCGGTGAAGAAAAGTCATTATCGCCGTGATTGCCATTATGCTAAGCGTTGTTGCGTTAAGTTAGGCTGTTTTAAATTGCCAAATGGTTAAATGCAGCATGCTGTGTGTGGTGGGGGGCAAGGGGCTGCTGGGAAGGGGGCATGTCCCGCTAGTTGAGATTTGCAATTAGCAATAGCTGACCAATCATATTTTGATATTCTATCAAAAAATGATTAAAAGGATTGGAATATCAAGCAATCAAAATTGGATTTGTTCTTTCAGCAATACTATTTTAAGAGGTGTAAACCCACACATAACTCAAAAGACATCGGGATGCTGAAGAAGATGGAAGACAAAATTGGTTGTGGCAGTGACATCAGCAGGGGTGTCTTTGGTTTTGAGCTGCAGGACCCCCTTAAGCCCCAAAAGGCTCTTTTAAAGGCCCCTGGTGAGATCTGCGGTTCCTGCTTGTGGAGGGGGGTTAGATAGAAACCCCCCCTTCCCAGCAGCCCCTCGTACTCCCCCCCGCGTAGCATTCCAACATTTCCCTTTTCGTTGCGATACTGTACTTAACGCAATGAATACGATGATATCGCCGTACAGTATTGAGACTAAAACAGAAAATACTATCGCCATACATCGCGTTAATTTTCACCATGAAAATGACCAGCTTTATAAATATGTCGGAAATAATGATCTTTGCCACGGCAATGTGCGGCGATATTAACAAAGCTTTATAAATATGTCGGAAATAATGATCTTTGCCACGGCAATGTGCGGCAATATTAACAAACCGTTATAAATATGTCGGAAATAATGACCTTTGCCACGGCAATGTGCGGCGATATTAACAAACCGTTAAAAATATGTCGGAAATAATGATCTTTGCCACGGCAATGTGCGGCGAAATTAACAAACCGTTATAAATATGTCCTCATCTGGTAATAGGAAATATTCTGGTTTCACTAATCTAACTCTCTGCGTTAACCTGCCAAATGTTGTTAGTATGTGCTGTATGTATTTATAAAGGATGTATAGGGAATTATTGCAAAAAAACGATCAGTGTTTTACTGTGTTACTTTGCGTTATTTTATATATAAATTGGATCTGGAAAGGGACCTGAATAAGATCACTGACATTTTATAGACCACACAGCAACATACTGCAAAGCAATAAAAACATTTGTCTAATCTTCATGGATTCCGTGAAATCGAAGCTCCCAATGGAACAGCCTTCATCACTAATGTTAATGAGCATTAGATTCGTTTTGTCCATTATGCTGTAATTAGATGGAAATGCATTTAGCCAGCTCAGTACCGGTAAACAGATTGCTGCAAATTTATGTTGATGTTTTCGAGAGAAACATTGAAAACTCCAAATTTTGCCTATTATATGAATCAAGAATTAAAAAGAGATAAAATGGCCCAGGATTGACCTCTAAGGAAACAAGTTCCAGTTACTGTGAAGATCAACAGCAGAGAAATGTTCAAGTTGCATAAAAACTTGTATGTGAGAGTATAACAAACACACAATAATGAGAATAAGGAAGGAAATGGTCATTTTATTCCCTTAGTGTATAATATATTGGAAGTTGAGCTGTTTTTTGCCAATGCTCCATTCATACAGCCAGTTACTAGCCCAGCAGTTGATGCTCCTACTGTAGTTATGCAGCTGGTTTGGAGCTGTCACCTCTATGTTATATTTTCCTTAGATTAGGAACACTAAACCTGTTTTTGTAAGTATATTCCATCTGTTTCTATTATTCACAGGGAGTTGAGAACGCTTATTCCCCCCTCCCTGTGAATAATAGAATGCTCAGGGGACACTGGAACTTGCCTTACCACGCTCCACTCGCAAGCTGCTTCTGCACTGACAGCCGCTCGCACATATTTTGTATTGGTGCGCATGCACCTAAGATTGCGCCTAAGATTGCGTGCAGATGCCGCTGCGAGTGGAGCTTGGTAAGGTAAGTTCCTGTGGCCCCTGGGCTTCCTATTATTCACAGGGAGGTGGGAATAAGCGTTCTCACCTCCCTGTGAATAATAGAAACAGATGCAATGTACTTACAGGAACGGGTTAAGTGTTCCTTTAAATTCCCTACACATGTGCTGATGTAACCACAACACTTATCTCAACTGACATTGGATGTCAATGCTGACTAGGAAATAGAGGGGCAGAACAAAGGGTTAAATGCCATACCTGAAATTAAGCCCCAGTCCTGCTTTGCTCTTTGCAGTAAGAATGACTGGCATTAAAAACTCAGCAAATGCAGATCTAGGATAGGGTTGCCTCCTCACTGGGTGACAAAATGTAGGCCTTATGTTTGGGGAAATTTATGTGATTATAGTATTGGTGCATTGATGGCCAAATTATGACACTACAATATGATATGCTTTTGAATCTAGAATCTGCATCCAGTCTGACTTACTGTGTTGATTTGTTCTGTGGTAGAAGTGGTTTGCTCTGGCCAATCAATCATTATTATGGTGGATAACAAGAGCACATTAATTAAAAGCTTCCATACATTTCCATTAGAAATCCCACTAATAATGTTTCCAGGGAATCAAAAATGTTTCTTTTTATTCAATTCTGTTGTGCTGAATGTTCACACAGCTTTGTTATTGGTAACCACAGCAGGAAATCCCCTCGGTAGGTTTGCAACCCTTCCTGTTTTGTTTCAATATCTTAATCATTTAGGCTATGTTCACACTACACAACTGCAGAACTTGAAAAAAAAGCAATAAATTGCATAGGGCCATATTTATAAACGGCCGATAATAGCGCCGTAAAATTACCACAGCGGAAAAAATACCACTATTGCCATATTTATAATTGCAAGCGGCATCGCCGCGAATCCTGGAGCAGGGGGCTGGGAAGGGATGCTGGGAAAGGATCGCCGTGGGTGGTTGCATTCCTCAGAGGGGCAGGGTACCACCCCGCCCTCGCCCCCTGCGGCGGATGCGACCGCCGTGACCCCTTCCCAGCAGCTCCTCCCAGCCCCCCACCCTGCACTCTCGCGGGGAGGGAAGGGCCTGCTGGGGGGGGTGGAGGGACCCTCCATCGGGGGCACTGAAAAGTGCCTTTTGGGGCTTAAGGGGTCCCGCAGCTCGAGCCGGGACCCCCCTCTCCGGCCCTATCAGGGCCTTTGCGGCACTTACAAGTGCCCTTACGGCTCTAACAAGAGCCTTTTGGGGTCCCACAGCTCAAACCAGGACCCCCTTCCCCTATCAGGGCTCTTGCAGCACTTAAAGTGCCCTTGGGGCCTTGAAAAGGGCCTTTGGGGCTTAAGGGGTCCCGCAGCTCGAACCGGGACCCCCCTCCCCGGCCCTAATAAGGGCACTTGCGTCACTGAGAAGTGCCTTTGGTGGGGGTCCCGCAGCTCAAACTGGGACCCCCAGTGAGCGGCTCTTAAAAGAGACTTTTGGCGGTGTCTTCTTTCTTCCAGCCCCGGCGACACCAGCTCCGCTGAGGCCACCGACCCCTGAGAGGTACCCCTGGCAGGCGCTGGCGGCCTTAACAAGGCCGATGTTGCCGACGTCTTGATCCGTTGTGACATCTTTGGGCTGGTGACACCAACCCCACTGAGGTCGCCGATGCCAGGCAGGCTCACTGTGGCCGCCAGTGAGCCTGCTGGCACCGCTGGCCTCATCGATGCTGATGTGGCCAGAAATGAGCGGTAACTAATGCGAAATTAACGAGGCGTTAACTTTTCGCGGACGGGTTTCGCCCATCTGTAAATCACATTATTAGCCATTTTTGGAAAATGGCGGGAAACTTGGGCGCGAAAAGTTACCGCTCATTTATAAATATGCCCCATAGTGATTTAAAGGCTTTGTGATGCGTTTTTATGCATTTTAGTGCAATTTTGGGTTAAATTGCGTTTTTATGCGTTTCTATGTGATTTTATGCTTCCCCCCCCTCTTCCCCATAGACTTTCACTACTGCAATCAGTGCGTTACAAAGCACACACAAAAGGCAGAAGTGTGAACAGTATTAAGACATCCCTATGTAATTTGCATGTCCTAGTTTTTTCCATGCATTATAAAAACCCATAAAAACACGATAAAATGTGTCTGAGTCCTTAATATGAGCAAAAAACAACTCCCTTTTACACCCGTACATAAACCACAATATTATAATCTTTGTTAGAGCAGGATTATCCACAAGGCAACTCCAGGGCCCAGGCAATGTCTGGGGGCCCAGCTTTATAAGCACTAACAAAATTGCACTCTTTACAATATATGTAGCCAAAAGGGGGCCCTAAATGATGGCCCTGCCAAGGGCCCCATATGACTTAGCTATGCCCCACCTCTCATAGTCACTATACTAGGCATCTAGACCACCACCCTGACATCACCATTTGCACAACAGCAACAAAGTTGTGCTTTAAAAAGGTTATAGTATGATTCCCCCCCCCATTTTTTATAGAGTATATCCATTCCTGCTCCCATTCAATTTGAAATCAAATTAACTAAATTAACTTGTTTTTAGCATTTAAAGTAATATTGACTCCAAACATGGAATTAATGAGGTTCTAGAACCAGTATGAAATCAGCAATCACTATAAATTCTGTATGGAAGAATACATTTACCTTGAAGTCTGCCAGTCCAACAAGAGATCTCTAGACTTGAAGGAAAACATCTTCCAGGAGCGTCAGGGAGAAAGGTAAGTATTGTGAAAATAGGTTTTAAGGGGGTGCTGATTGTAAGTGTTAAAATCTTGTTATGGGGATTATCATGCCTTTTAACCAGTCATAGAGCTGCGGACACAGCCATTCATTTGCCAGAAATGACAGTTAATATTTGTATTTAAATGTGGTTCATATCACCAATAGTAACATAATCTTTCCAGGGTTTATATTTGTATATAAATGTGGTTCATATCACCAAGAAATCTGATTGGTTAATGTAAAGCAAGTATTAAAAATTGACCAATCAGAAACGGATTATGGATTTCTGCAAACCTATATAAAGAGGAGCTTTCCGCCGCGGAACTCAGATGCCATCGCAGTAGATGGCTGAAGAAAGAAGAAAGAAGCGGCTGGCAACATCGGCTCCGCTGAGGCCGGCGGTGCCAGCGGGCTCACTGGCGGCCGCAGTGAGTCTGCCTGGCATCGGCGACCTGAGTGGGGTTGGTGTCGCCAGCCCGAAGACGTCGCGTCGGATCAAGACGCCGGCAACATCGGCCTCGTTGAGGTCGCCGGCGCCCGCCGGGGGGTACCCCTGGCGGCCGCAGGGGTACCTCTCGGGGGTCGGCGGCCTCGGCGGAGCTGGTGTCGCCGGGACTGGAAGAAAGAAGACGTCGCCCAAGGGCTCTTTTAAGAGCCGCACTGGGGGTCCCGGTTCAGCTGCGGGACCCCCGCCAAAGGCACTTGTCAGTGCCGCAAGGGCCCTTGTAAGGGCCGGGGAGGGGGGTCCCGGTTCGAGCTGCGGGACCCCCTAAGCCCCAAAAGGCCCTTCTCAGGGCCCCGCTGGAGGGAGCCTCCACCCCCCCAGCGGCTCCCTCCCGTCCCCTCCCCGGGAGCGGCCGGGGCGGGGGGCTTGGAGGGGTTGCCGGGGAGGGGGTGCACGGCGGGTGGTCGCGACCACCTGCTGCGGCCCCTTCCCGGCAGCCCCTTCTAGCCTCCCGTTCCGAGATTGCCGCGAACGGGGAACGGGTTGGGAGGGGCTGCTGGGAAGTGGCGGCGGCGGCGGGTGGTCGCCGCTGCCGCCGCGGGGGGTGTGGGCGGGGTGGGCGTGTCTCCCGGGGCGGGTGCGACCACCCGCCGCGGGTTGCCTGCCCATCCCCGCCGCGGGAGGTTAGTATCGGCTGACTTCGCCACCTTCAAGGTGGCGAAGTAAAACAGCCGATACTAGCCGAGCGAAACCAGTACCGCCGCTTTATAAATAGAAGCGGCGGTACCGGGTAAGTATCGGCGCGAAAGGTTAACGCTTCGTTAACTTTTCGCGGCCGTTTTCGGGGCTTTATAAATCGCGGTAAACGCGATTCATGCGTTAATTCCCGCGAAAAAACGGCCGCGAAAAGTTAACGAACCTTTATAAATATGCCCCATAGTCTTTCCAGGGTTTATATTTGTATATAAATGTCATTCATATCACCAATAGTAACATAGTCTTTCCAGGGTTTATATTTGTATATAAATGTCATTCATATCACCAATAGTAACATGGTCTTTCCAGGGTTACATTTGTATATAAATGTCATTCATATCACCAATAGTAACATAGGGGCATATTTATAAAGGGGCGAAAATATCGCCCAAAAATTACCGCCACACATCGCGGCCATGAAAACAGCGCTATTGCCGTATTTATAATGGCGAGCGACATCGCCGCGATATGTATCGTGGCCTCAATGTCCTGTGGTAATTTTAAGTCCCTTCGCGGCGATACTACAATATCACCACGAAGGGACTTAAAATCCCTTCCGCACTATTGGAGGAACCCCCCCAGAAGGGCCTTTTGGGGCTTAGGGGTCCCGCAGCTCGAACCGGGACCCCCTTCCTTGGCCCTATTAGGGCCCTTGCGGCACTTACAAGTGCCCTTGCGGCTCTGACAAGAGCCCTTTGGGGCTTAGGGGTCCCGCAGCTCGAACCGGGACCCCCCTCCCCGGCCCTTATAAGGCCCCTTGCGGCACTGAAAACTGCCTTTGGCGGGGGTCCCGCAGCTCGAACCGGGACCCCCAGTGAGCGGCTCTTTAAAAGAGCCCTTGGGCGGCGTCTTCTTTCTTCCAGTCCCCGCGACACCAGCTCCGCTGAGGCCGCCGACCCCCAAGAGGCCGATGTTGCCGATGTCTTGATCTGTTGCGTCGTCTTCGAGCTGGCGACACCAACCCCACTGAGGTCGCCGATGCCAGGCAGGCTCACCGTTTTTTTTGATGATTACCCTTTACATATGGCTGACAAAGTAATGGATAATTATATCAGTAAGTGTGTGTACCTGGGTCGGGTTGGGGGTTAAAAAAAAAAAACTTTGTTGATGATTGATGAAAATTAGTTTTTTTGACTTTAGTTACCCTTTATGTATGGCTGCCACAGTAATGGATAAGTAGATCAGTAGATGTGTGTACCTGTGTTGGTTTGGGGGTTAAAAAAAAAAACTTTGTTGATGATTAGTCAAAATTGTTTTTTGGCTATAGTTACCTGTTAAATATGGCTACCATGAAAATGGAAGGGTAGGTCAGTAGGCGTGTGTACCTGGATCAGGTTGGAAGTTAAAAAAACAAACCTTTTTGATTATTGATGAGTTTATTTTTTAATGATTAGTTAAAATTTGTTTGACTATAGTTACCCTTTAAGTATGGCTGCCACGGAAATAGGAGGGTAGGTCAGTAGGTGTGTGTACCTGGGTCTGGTTGAGGGGTATGCCTTTTTTTGTGTTTACAACCATAAAACTATCTTTTATTGAGGATATATCAAATGTGTTAATGGAAATGGAAGGGTAGGTCAGTAGGTGTGTGTACTCGTGTGAGGTTGGGGGTATGTGTTTTTGCATGTATGACCATATAACTAACTTTTATTGAGGATATATCAAAATTAGTTTTTTTGACTTTATTTACCCTTTAAGTATGGCTGCAACAGGAATGGAAGGGTAGGTCAGTAGGTGTGTGTACCTGTGTGAGGTTGGGGGTATGTGTTTTTGCATGTATGACCATAAAACTTACTTTTATTATGACTAATCAAAATTAGTATTTTGACTATAATTGCCCTTTAAGTATGGCTTCCATGGCAATGGAAAGTTAGGTCAGTGGGTGGGTGTACCTGTGTCTATGTGGGGGGTTGGGGGTATCACCGTTTGTGTTTATGACCATGAAACAAACTGTTTTAAAATATATACACATTTGAGGATTGTTACCATTATAGTCTATGGGAATAAATGTCCCGTAATTCGTCGATAACACCATAAGGCTTCTGTGGATTTCTTAGCTAGGTAATAGCACACTTCTTTTATATGCCACGCATGTCTGTACCGAATTTCATGTCTCTAGCTGAAAAACTGTGGGAGGAGATACAGTCCAAAAAAGTGGAAGAAAAAAGAAACAGAACAGTTATTTGGTTCTTCAAGCCAAATTAATAAAGTGCTTAGACTCGAAATTATGACCACTACTGCCTACTGATTCTGTATTGTCTTGAGGCTTTAGTTGTCCTTCAAGTGGACAGCAGAATTCCCATACAGTAATAGCCATACTGGATTTGGCTGGATTTTGCCTAGATTCAGAAGGCATTTCAACAATACTGTAGATACAGTACCATCCTCCTTCTGATTCTGTATGTATTTTATTTCTTATATAGCGCTACATATTCCGCAGCGCTTTACAATTATCTACTCACTTCACATCCGGCCCTGATTTATTTGAAAGATACAACCTATTAGTATGTCATTATGACTGTGGGGGAAACCGGAGTGCCCGGAGGAAACCCAAGCAAGCACAGGGAGAACATACAAACTCCCCGCAGATGTGTCCAAGGGTGCAATCGAACTCAGGACCTCTCAGCGCTGCAAGGCAACAGTGCTAAACACTGAGCCAACGTGCTGCCCAAATTGTTATAAGGGCATGAGTAGCCTTTGTACGGTGAATAGCCAACACTGGGAGCACCTCTTCTAAATAAAAGTATATTTACAAGCTGTAAATGTTTTGCTTAAATACCAATACACATGTGATGAGCCTGCACCAAAATGCATGTAAACCAAAGCCATTTACATTTCATGTGATTAGAATAGAATACTATATCCTGTTCTCACTTCCACTGCTAGTCGGCGGAAGGGAGGGGGTGGTGGGTTGGGGTTAGACTCACCTTTCTATGTGAGAAGCCTGAGCCCATTTCCAATACAGATATACAGAAAGCGATACCAGCTCAAACAATTAAAAAACAGAGATCATATCATTTTCAAAGGGATGTGTCTCACCTCACAGTTCTAGGCGAGTCCCAGTTTCGAGATAAACCTTGTTTTGCTTTGAAACAAACCGTTATTAAAATCCAAAGATCTGGCAACATTTTTGAAAGTTAGAAGTTGTCGAAAATTGGTAAACCGTGGTTGAAAAATCAAAACTTTTTTTTTATGTAATTGGATTTTCAGAATTTCATTAGGATCCATGGGACCGCTACCCAGATTAGTTCAACTCCACTCATAATATGGCTTATTTAATATGAGGTTACCACTCACAAGTTGTTGAACCACACTCCTCTTGGGATTGTCCCACTGCAGACTGCACTGCTCTTCAGTCCATGACATCTGTATCCAAAATAAATGCAAATGGACGCTCCAAAATTTCTTTGGAAAATTGTGATTAATTTTTAACCCCCCATCTGTGAGATCTCTCCAGCAACATTTTGGGGGGACCTCCACCCTTTATCAAGCTTGGTAAAAGGAGGTCAAAGAAATTTTGGAGCATTTATTTTGGTTATTTAGGGCACGTCCACACTGCGCCACACACGCAATGCGATTGTGTGTGCGATTCCGGTGCGATTTTGATGCATTTGCACTTGTGCTTTTTTCTTTAGAGCTAGGGAAACGCATGCGATTGTGCATAAAAATGCAGATCGCATGCGCAATCACATTGTACCCAAAATGGCATGCACAAACGCATCAAAATCGCGCTAGTGTGGCTTAGCCCTGATGAATGGGGTGTAACCCTCGAAACGTTGTGTTACCTGTTGATGTTTGGCTCACAATAAGTCGTTCACATTGGAGTGCAAGTCTACTTTGTTTCTCTTAGCCCTTAAAGAGCATGTATACAAAAATATCCAAATATACAAAATACAAAATTTAGCATTCAAGAGAACACCTCTCAAAACCCAGGTTTCGTTTTACTTACAGTTAGCAAACCTGCCACATGCCCTTTAACACGAGGCAACATTTAGCCAGTTCTATTAATCTGCAACCAAACAGATTTTAGCGTTTTAAAGAGTATCTTTACTCTTAAAAAAAAAATAGAATTTAAAAAAAATTTACAGTGCGATCCCACAACTTTTTTCGGATTTTAAATCTGAGCTGTACATTGTGAGTAATCGTCTTTAAAATCACAGCATTTACAGGGAAAGACCTGTCACTCCAGAATCAGAAATTATAATATGTACCTGACCTCTTAGGGTACGGCCACACTGCAACGCAAACACAATCGCACACAGAATCGCATGCGTTTTTTTCATTAAGTATTGGAAACCGCATGCGATTGTGATTTAAAATGTGGAACGCAAACCGCAATCGCATCACAATCGCAACGCACGTTTTTGGTGCGTTGCTGCGATTCCAATGATTTGAAGAAAACAAAATTTACACTTCATAGGGCTACGTCCCGCTATGTGCGTTGCGCTTTCCGTTTTGTGCGAATTGCAATGTATTTTAAATTATGATGGAAATCATGAGAATCAGTTTGCACTATATAATTTGCATTCCGAATCTATATGGTCCATTTTTTATCCGCTTTGTCAGAATCACACCTTAATAAGGGCTAGGCCACACTATCGCAGTTTTCTTGCGTTTGCGCATGCGATTGTGCTTGCATTTTTTCAAATCATTGAAAACATGGCAACGCACCGAAAAGGCGCGTTTTCGGGTGCGTTGTGATTACCGCATGCGATTGCGGTTTGCGGTCTCCGCATTTTTAATCCCAATCGCATGTGTTTTCCTATACCTAATGAAAAAAACGCATGCGCAAACTTGATAAAATCGCACATGAAATTGCATGCGATTACGTGTGCGATTGCGGTGCAGTGTGGCCGTGCCTCAATAGTCTATGGGAATGCAAAAAAAAAAAAAGCAAATACACGTGGACAAACTTATTTTTGTGTTTTGTTTTTTTTTTTGCATTTTCTCCAATATTTCCTGTCATTTTCCAAAAAAATGCACAGGAACGCGAACGGACCAGAAACACAGACACACGTGGACAAATGCATAGTAAATTGCATGTCTGTTAACCAGCAAACAAACCTGAATGCAGACAAAATGCATTGTCCTAAAAGAACAACAACATAACACACATAGTGGGACCTATCTCTAAATGAGCCGCACTCTTTGATGACTTGATCCATCTGCAGAAGAAACATGTTCAGCAATTTGCACCTGGCCCAGTACTGCATTATTTTCTACATAAATGTTCATATTGGGCAGTACTTTTTTTGTAGCTCTGAAATCATATACAGTAGAAAATTGAAAAAATACCAACACAACTGAAAAGGCTTAATTAAGCATCTTTACAATTACAAACTGTGATCACCAATCGCTGCAGATATTAGAAATTATTATAAAAATATTATAATAAAAATCAAGAAGTTGGGCTAAAGGACCCACTTTGCATAGTAGATCACTGTTACCAGAAGAAAAGTATAAGCAGCACTTGCAATTCTATTCATTTGTTAAGTTAAAAATATATCGGTTCAGGAACCAGTAAACATTATTATTAGTACTTATTTTCTTTTATTTAGATGACTTTTAAATCCGAGCTGATAAATCATCATGTGAAATAACAGCATTTCAGGTATCTCACCCCTCCCGGATCGTCCTGGAGTCTCCCTGATTCTGGGGTGGTCTCCCGCACTCCTGCGAGACCACCCCAGACTCCCGGACTTGAGAGGAGACTTGAGTCTCCTCCCCGGGCACGCCCACTTTCAAAGGCCATGCCCACGGAATGCCCCGGGACTGCCCACAATCCATCCCTAACCCCACCTCCCACCACCCCTAGATCATTGGCCCCGTCCTGTGTAACGTCATGGCCCCTAGCCATGCCCCCTTTCTCCATCCTGCCCGGAAGCCTGAATGGGCAGGGTGGGATGTCTGGCATTTACATGGAAAGTACTGTCGCTCCAGAAGCAGAAATGATATGTGCCCTATCACTGATCTCTTACTAGGTAGGATCTTTGGCTGCCTGTGAGCATGTTTTCTGCAACAATTGAGAGAATCAGCAGAGAAAAGAAGGCAGGGGGGAGGGATGGAAAGATGTGCAGAGCAGTGTCTATGGTGAGGCTGTGCAGAATTGTCAAGTGTCACAGACTACAAGAAGGCAGTGAGTAAGGGAGGTGGGGGAAATTTAGGAGCACTCAATAAACATTAAAAATTGAGTGACAAAGCAAGCACAGATAAATATGTGAGTACCACCATTTTGCTTCTCTCAAATTGCATCTGGGTAAGGTTCCTATGGAATGTGCAGCCAAGGACTATCAGGGTTACCGCACTTAACAAAAGATAAATAATCAAGGGTACTTGCCTAAATCAAATTCTAAATCTGTTAGTGAATAGTTATAGGCATTGTAATATTTAGTACTCCAGAACATACATACAGTTTAAAGGGCATATCCACCCCCAAAACTAAAATTTAACCCACAACTGGCCCCACTATGTAGAGTTTAAAAATCCTTACCTAACAACATCCCTGCTCCAAATGGTTCTCTTGTAATAACTGTTCTAAGCCCATGAAAGTGTAGTGTAGAAGTCTGCCAGTGAGTCATTCAGTCCCTGCTATTTCCCTACCTCAACAAGCTTTGGGACATGCGCAGAGGAGCCTCCTGCCCGAGCTATCTTTATAGAATGGTGCCCTAGCTTTTAACAATTTTGCTGTAGTGTAGGGCCCCTATCCCACCCCCAACCGTCAAGTTCGATTGTCCAAAAAAAGATCTGAACAGTACTTACAATCATTTGTTCCCCCGATGTTCAGCAAAGCTGGCAGCTGCATCTGTGATTGGCTGCCTCTTAGCCAATCACAGAAGCGGCTGCCGGTCCAGCCCCCTGCTTGCAGCTCCAGCAAGCAGAGGGCCGAGATCTGACCTTTGTGGGAACGAAGGATTGTAAGTATCGCTCTGATATGTTTAGGCACAACCAAACCTGACAATTGGGGGGGTGGGATAGGGGAACCCTACACTACAGCAAAAAAAATTTTTTTTTGGGTGGAGATTCCCTTTAAAGAAATAGTTCACTGGAAAACTATTCCTTAAACGCATTGATTGAAGATTGGGAGGTTAAGGAGGTATTCCTTATCTTCTGTTCTTTAATCAATTTTACAGGAGCCACGAACAAAATTGTAAGATTATTTACCTTTTGCACAATCCACCACGGCTGCACTGACAAGCTCCGACCGCTTCCTGGTTCAGTTTAACTATAGCATGTGTGCACGATAATGTACACTATAGATATGTAATGGTCCTTTTATTGGATTGGATTTTTTTGGTGAATTTTAAATCATTGTCTTTTCTCAAACATTTTCAGACCGTGGAAAATTTGGCAATGCAATATTTCTTCAAAGCACCCATGTTTCTAATGTTGGATGTAATGTTGTAATCACCCATATTTAATGTACAGTATTTTAATTGTACAGTGTAAAGAAAGATTATAATCAAATTTGAATATTGCTCAATGAAGTGTAATCAATGCATTGCAATATATATCTTGGAGAACAACAAAAATGTTATGTTATATTGGCAAACACATTGGGGCATGTTTATAAAGGTTTGTTAACTTTTCGCGGCAGTTATTCCCACCTTTTTCGCAAAGATTGCGTTTTCCGCGATTTATAAATGGCCGGAAAACGAGCGCGAAAAGTTAGCGAATCGTTAACTTTTCGCACCTATCTGAACAGTTACAGCCACTTCTATTTATAAAGCAGCGGTAACTGTTACGCATCGCTAATCTTAGCCATATTACTTTGAAAACGGCCGAGATTCCCCCCGCGGGGGTTGAGGGCGGGGTGGGCTTATGTCCCGCCCCTGAAGCGGAGGCGCCGGGAAGGGATTTTAAGTCCCTTCGCGGCGATATTGTACTTAGCGCATTGCGGCCGCCATTCATATTGCGGCGATGCCGCTGACCATATGCTGCGGTAATTTTTGGGCGCTATTTTCGCCCCTTTATAAATATGCCCCATTGTCTATTAAGAATTTTCTTTTTTTTTTTAACATTGTTTAAATTTTTATTGCTTTTTTTTTCAGATATTAAATAAAACATTTTCATATACTTTCAACCATTATCACATGGTTATGCTTATCATTTATAGTGCAATATCGCTTAGATAACACATAATACAATTAACATTTAAAACTTTCATTACATTGTACTAAGAGCTTTGGGCATGGTGAGACAGTGGTGGGATAAACATATCTTTCTCCCTCATTTCTTTTACTAGGAGGAGACATAGTAAAAAGAGCAGGTTTCTTCTATATAAGGTTATCCTGTTTCTTTTATCCTTTTTCCTTTCTCTTTAAATTTAGACCTATCATCAATGTACCACATTTCCCACGCTCTATAAAATTTTTTAAAGTTGTTTTGTGTTATGTAGAAGGTTTTTTCGTATCTCATATTTTCTGATAGGATAGTGGTAATTTGCTCTACTGAAGGTATCTTTGAGGTTCCCCAGTATCTGGTGATTAGTTGTTTCATTATAATACATAGGTGATAGATTATTGTCTTTTGTGAGGGTGGGAAAAGGTTCAGGTTTATGTTTAGCAGGGCTAGTGCTGGATTTGGTTCAATAGATGTGTTAAGTAATCTATTGATAAAATAGAACACCTTGTACCAAACTCTTTTTATTCTGGGGCATGTCCACCATAAATGTAATAGGGTCCCCTGGTGTGTACATCCTCTCCAGCATAGAGGCGAACAAGTTTTGAACCATCTATGTATCAAGGTGGGATGTCTATAGAATCTTAATGCTATTTTTTTATTAATCTCCCAATGTTTAATAGACTTAGACATTTTGAATGTTATATTAAATGCATTGCACCATTGTTCTTGGGAAAAATTGCAATTTAAATCAATTTCCCACTTGGACAAACACACCAGGTTCTCAAATTGATCCTTAGCATATAAGAGTTTGTAAAATTTAGATATCAGTTTGGATGATATTTCCTCATTAAATAGAAGTTCTATCAGTGCATTGTTATTCATATTCGGATCCTGGTTAGATTTCACTTTAGATAATTTTTTAATGAGGCTTGTTATTTGGTAGAAATTCAGCCGGTAGCTTTCAGGTACATTATATTTGTTTTTTATTGTCTCAAAATGGGCCAGTTCTCCTTTATCTAGAAAGTCAGCGATTTGGGTTATACCTCTATCTTCCCATATAGATATTTTCACATTATCAAAATGTTCCCCTATCATTACAACAGACACGTATGGGAATAAGGTAGGTGCAATATTATGTGATTTTGTGATTTGTTTCCATATCTTAGTAGCTGCGTTAATTGTGACCCAATCATCTTGGGGATACTTCAGCTTGAAAGAGATCATCTCTAGGATTGTTTTAGGTGGCACACCTTTGTTGAGATATTTTTCAATGTTCAACCATTTTTTGTTTTCATTTGGGGACCACCATGATTTTATTTGTTCTAAGTTAGCTGCATAGTAATAATCTTTAAAGACAGGGAATGCGATACCCCCGGCTGATTTTGCTTTGGCTAGTATTTTCATTTTAATTCTTGACCTCTTCCCCCTCCAGAAATAGGCATTAACTGTATTATTTAAATGTCTAAAAAAGATTTCTGGAATCACAATTGGTAGCGTTCTGAACTTATAAAGGAGTTTGGGTAATAACAACATTTTCAATAGAGATACTCTGGATAACCAAGGTAGGTATTTAGTTGACCACCTCTGAAGTTCTTTTTGTATCTCTTCCAAGTACGGTTGGAAGTTTGCTTTGTATAAGTCCTCTGTACATGCTGTTAGTTGAATGCCAAGGTATGTTATAGATTTTTTTTCCCATTTATAGTTGTATTTAGCACTCAGGAACAATTGTAAAGCCATTGACACATTGATTCCTAGAATATAGGATTTACTTTCATTAATTTTGTAGTGTGATATTTTTCCGAATGACTTAAATACCTGTTGTAGGTGAATTAGCGATGTTATAGGGTTGGACAGGGCTAGTATTATGTCATCTGCATATAGAGACAGTTTGTGCTCCTGTTCACCTATTTTTACTCCTTTTATTAATGAGTTAGTTCTGATAAGTTCCGCTAGGGGTTCCATAGTCAAGTCAAAGATCATTGGGGATAAAGGGCATCCCTGTCTGACTCCATTAGAGATGTTTTGACAACATTTGTGATATATATACCTTTGCAAAGGGGTTACTGTATAATGCCATAATGGCATCTTGTATCCAACCTTTAATATTGAATTTATTTAATGTTTTTTCTAGGTAGAGCCACCCTACTCTGTCATACGCTTTTTCAGCATCTAGGGTAAGTATAATGGATGTCTTATTCTTTTTTTGTGCCCAGTTAATAATATCAATAAATCTTCTAGTATTGTCCCCGGGCTGTCTGTTAGGAACAAAACCCACTTGATCTGGGTTTATTAAATAGGATAAGTAAGATTGTAACCTATTCGCAATTATCTTCGCATATATCTTTGTATCTGTATTCAGAAGTGAAATTGGTCTAAAATTCTGGATATGGTTCATATCTTTGTTTGCTTTGGGAATGGGTATTATCACTGCTTCCAGCATTTCTTTTGGGAGGTTTTTTTGTGCTATGGCTAGATTATATATTTTCTGTAGATGGGGAACTAAGATAGTATAAAAGGTTTTATAGTATTCGTTTATATAGCCATCTGCTCCAGGTGATTTGTTGTTTGGAAGTGAGAAAATCACTTTGTATATTTCCGTTTTCTGTATTGGCGTAGATTTATCTTTTCCAAAATGCTATCTATATCCTTTTTTTCGGGGGTATTACAATCAGGTTGGTCTTTAAGGTTGTATAATGTTTCATAATAACGAGCGAACTCGTCAGCTATCCTTTGTGGATTATATATTTTTGTATCCTGTTTATCTATAATATGTGAGATTTTTGTTTTATTTATTTTGGCTTTGAATCTGTTCGCTAGGTACTTGCTAGCTTTAGGGCCTTGTATGTAAAAATCAGCTTTTAATCTTCGTAGCAGTTTGTCGTATTTGTAATGGTCTAGGTTTGATAATTGTTTTTTAATCTGTTTTACCCTTTGGAAGTTTTCTTTGTTAGGGCACTCTTTATGATTTTTCTCTGATTCTTTCAAATTTTCTATTAATTGGAGTCTTTCTTTCAATCTTATTTTTTTTTGTGTAGCTGCAATTTTGATTAGTGTTCCTCTGAGGTATGCCTTATGGGCGTTCCATATCGAGAAAGGTTGAGCTAGGTTGTTATCATTGTATAAAAAATAGTTTTCTAATTCCTTGGTAATCTGTTGTTGTGTCTCAGGGTTAGCTAGTAGATAGGGGTTGAGTCTCCACATTGAAACTGATGAAGCATTGATATCTTCTTGTATAATAATCTCTACCGGTGCATGGTCTGAAATTGTTCTCACATGAATTTTGCTGGATTTGATATTTTGTAAAGTCCACTTATCTGTAGCAATCATATCTATCCTCGAAAAACAGTTATGTGTTTTGGAAAAATAGGTGTAATCTCTTTCATTAGGGTTTAGGACCGACCATGCATCATACAGCTCCTCTTTTTTAAACGTGTTTTGTAGGTCCCTTCTGCGTTTTATGTGTTTCGCTGAGTGGGTATCTCTTTCTCTATCATATGTGAGGTTGTAATCTCCACACAAGATTAACTTGTTGTTTGAGTAAGATTGTATCTTTTGTATTATTTTATGGATAAACCTAATCTGTTTGGTGTTAGGTGTATAGATACATGCTAGAGTGCATGGTTTGTTGTTGATTTTGCAGTCTAGGATTATATACCTTCCGTTTTTGTCTATTACTTTGTTCCTCTCCTCATATGCAACCGAACTTTTGATTGCTATTGCAACTCCTCTTTTTTTTTTATTCATAGTGGAAGCTTTATAAATTGTTGGATATAATTTGTGGTTTAACAGATTTTCATTTTGTGCAGTTAAATGAGTTTCCTGGATACATAATATATCCGCTTTATATAAACTGGCTTCTTCCCACATGGCGTGCCTTTTATACGGGGAGTTTAAGCCTCTTACATTGTAAGTGATTATCTTAATATTCATAGTGTTAATTTTTTTTTCGGGTTCTGCTTATTATCTATATGATTCTCTTTTTTTCCGCTTCTCTCTCCTTCCAAAGGGGTCTTAGGTATTTTATAAACCTTATTACACACATTGCCCAACATCATTATCTCTGAGAGTGAACCCCCACTAGTCACCATATTATATTGACAGTTTGTTAGTAACATTCTTATCCTCAGTACAATACAACACAACAAAACAGTATAAAACATTTCAAAACTTATAACCTGATCATCACATGGGGGATTTGAGTCCGCCATGTATCAATAGGGTAGTGGGGGGTATTAAAAGTATTTGGGCCAGGTACTTGAGTCATTATTGCTATTGAATATTTGACAACCCATAATTTAACATTGAAGAGAGTATTCGTATCAACCAATTGTATCAGAGAGAGGAGACAAAAAAAAAAAAACCTTTGCAACCTTTGCAAGTCTTGGAGTATCAATTTACCATACGTTTTACCACAATGAGGTTCCCATCTTTCTCTTTTCTTCCCTTTGTTGAGGAATGAATGTTTTGTTTTTTCCTCTCTTTTCCCTCTGTGACATGTCCAATATTTGCTTTAAGAGAAAAAAAAACAAAAAAACAAAAACAAAAAAAACAAAACAAAAAAAAAAAAACACCCCAGCAGTCCCTCCTCTTTTCCTCCCTCTGCCCTTCTTTTGACCTTCTATTTCTCTCTCTTTCCAGTTTTATTTCCCAGGATTGCCTTTTAGGAGCATTCTTCCATTCTGTATTTATGTGTGTGGGAGATCTTTGCTGTTGTGTTGGTTTATCTGTTCTGGTGGTTACTGGCTGTACAATCCCCCACTTCTGGAGTAGTGCTGTGGCCGCGTTGTTATCAGTTATCATGTGTGAGGTATTCCCATAGTATATTATTAGGTTAGCTGGGAATCCCCATCTGTATTGGATTCCTCTGTCTCTTAAAATCTTTGTGGTTTCCGCAAATCTCTTTCTTTGTTGCAGTGTCTCAGGTGCTAAATCAGTGTAGATTTGTATATCTTGGAACTTTTTTGGTATGGTGATTCCTGCTCTTCTGATTTTCAGAAGTCTGTCTTTTATGGAGTAGAAATGCAGTCTCAGTATTACATCTCTAGGGGCGCTAGGGGGCGCTGCTTTAGCTTTAGGTAGTCTGTGGATTCTATCTATAACCAAATCAAGTTCAGTTGCATCTGGCAATAACAGTTTAAAGAATTCCACTGTATATTCCAACAATTGGTCATTTTTAACTGACTCAGGTACCCCTCTCAGCTTTATATTGTTCCTTCTGGATCTGTTTTCAAGGTCAGTTAATTTAGCACGCATAGCAGAGACACTGTTTTCCAATTCATTGTGTGAGTCAACAAGTATGTTATATTCCTCTGTAAATTCACTGAATTTGGTTTCCATATGGTCTGTGCGTTCTCCTATAGCCTGTATGTCTTTTTTAATCTCCTGAAACAATATGGAGAAGTCAGCCATCAGGGCTCTGGATTGTGATATGAGTAAGTCTTTTAAGATTGTGGTTGTAACTGGTTCCTGGGAATCTGGAAATGATTCCAGGTTGTAAACAGATTCTTTCTGTCTGACCTCTCCTTTTGGAGTATTGTGTATATTATGTTCCATAATCAGTGGTGATGATGATATAGAATGCTCAGGGGAGTTTGTAAACTCCATTTGTGCTGTTAGAGCTTCAAAAGAGTTATGTTCCTTTATGTTTGTTTTTGGTGAGGGTGGTGATCCTCTGTGTAAAGGTTTCTCACCTCTTTTTGCAGGAGTTCCAGGGATTTCTTTTTCTCCCACAGCCTTCACTGCATGCTGCTCTGGTTCTGTGCCATGCTGCAAGGAGTCGGCGCCATCTTGGATTTTTGTTTTTGCTGGATAGAACTTGGTAAGTTTATTGTTGCTGGTTTTATTACTTTTCCCCCGAGTCATAATGCTGCCCTGATGTTCTGGCTGCAATTTCTGGGTCTGGTTTGGTCTGGGTGTCGCTTTATCCCCGCTTTCCAAGTTTGCTGGTGGAGGAGCTCAGCAAGTTGCTTCCATCCAGCAGCAGGTCCTGGCCACGCCCCCATTTAAGAATTTTCATGCAAATCTTCGGCTCTCTGAAGGGTGCAGACCAGGATCCTGACCTTTCCATTTTAGAAGCCCTGCCCTATACATTTTTGTAATTGGTTTTACAGTTTAGTTAAGGTGCAAATAATTGAGTAAAACGGGGGCCTAATCTGTAAGTAGTAAAATGCCTGCATAGACTACCAGTGGGAATTTGTTTTGTTTTGAATGATGATTTAATTTGGCATTTGCAATTTAAATGTTCTACATCAAAAAAGTAAATCACTGTTTCTAATTGTAAAATGAAGCCTCGTAATATTATAAATCTATAGTATTTAGTTACTATTGGTTTTTTTATAGTTTATTCATAACATGTACCAATATTATTGGAAAGTTAAAGAAAACAGTGTTACAAGTAGAGAGATTTATTAAATATGATGACACTTGGATGAGTATAATATAGTATAATATAATTAAGTACAATAATATATACTAATATAGTGAATCATGCACCCCCTACTGTAAATTAGAAGGATATTAGAAGTCATAGAGAAGTTCCTTGCCCATATAAAAGCACAAGGCTGGAGGCCGAATGCTTTTATAAAGGGCAAAGAACCCCTTATTCCCAGCATTTCAAAGCAGCAGTTATTTGAACCCTGTCCTTTTAATATCTGTGCCCTGGTGCTATCTTAACATCCCCTCTCAACACCCCAAGCCCACCCCACCCTGAAGAAAATGCCTGCAGACACAAACAAGCTACGGTATTACTCCCTGAAGCAACATTACTTCTACCTCAGATGGAACCTCATTCAGTAACTGGCCAGTTAATCGAAGGGATGATCGCTTCTGACACTTTATTCAACCCAGGGAGAGAAGAGGCATTCGCAGTTCTCACTCGAGTAGCACCTCGATTATATGGAAAATGTTTTACAGATGACTCTCATTGGGATCCATTATAGGGGAGGATAATAGTATATAATATATAATAACAAAATGTTATTAAATGTGTAAAGCTACAGTATAAAATGTATTTTTCTTTGTCCCTTTGTAAAATGTTGAAATTAGTTTGTTGACCAACTCATATAAAACAGTTTAGAAATTTGGAGAGGAGGATGGTGATATATCACAATAGCTAATTATAACAATAATTATTACTAGGTGCAGGGATGTCCTGGTAGATGACTTGCAGTCTATCTCTTGCTGCAGTGGACTTGTTCTTTCTGGGACAAGAGTAGAGTTGGACTAGAACTCGAACCCGAGTTCGAGCCGAACTATTCGGGTTTGAATGGACTTTCGATATTTTCCGGACTTTTGATAATTATCGAATGTTTGAACGGTCGAGGAATGCAAATATGCGTGAAAAATGTCTATTATACCAATACGCGAGTAAATATCGAATCCGCAAGTAAAATGTCTATTATACCTATACGCGAGTATAGAATCCGTGAGTAAAATGTCTTATACCTATTCGTGAGTAAATATCGAATCCGCCAGTAAAATGTCTATTATACCTATACGCAAGTAAATATCGAATTATCGAATCCGCAAGTAAAATGTCTATTATACCAATACGAGAGTAAATAATGAATCGAATCCACAAGTCGTTCATGGGATAGTTAGCGAATGTTCGAACGCGAGAGCTCGAAAGTAATGCGTGTGAGAGTAAAATCGATTTTTCGAACATGTTCCCCAGACCATTTCCCAGGTCCCACAGCCATTTACATTAAGTTACCATTGATATTTCAATTGTATTTCATTCAAACTTTTCAAACTATTTGACTCCCATTGACTTTAATGGGTCCGTTTTCGAACTTTCCATATAGTTCAAAAGTTCAAAAACGGACCGAACTTTCGAAAGTTCGTCCATCTCTAGACAAGAGTGCTTGTGTGTAGAGATGGCCAAACTGCCTCAAGTTTGGTTTGTTTTAGAACTATAGAACTTCAGTAAAATTTATAGTTTATAGTATTTGAGGTTGAATAAAGACCCTCTAACCAAAAGTTAAAATATGATTGTTTAATGTGTGATCATATGATTGCTAGGACTGAAATCTTAACCAATCATATTTTAATAAAATATTAACGTTTTTTAAAAAAATATGATTGGTTAAGGTTTTAATCCAAGCAATCATATGATCACACATTAACCAATCATGTTTTAATATTGTATATTAAAATATGATTGTTAGTGTGTGATATATGATTGCGAGGATTGAAATCTTAACCAATGATGTGTTATGTGATCACACATTAAACAATCATATTTTAACTTTTGGTTAGAGGGTCTTTATTCAGCCTCAAATACTATAAACTATAAATTTTACTGAAGTTCTCTACAAACAAACAAAAATGAAAATGATATCAGTTTTATTCTTCTAGAGGTAAGTCGTGAGGTATGGACATTTTTAATTGGCTCTTGGCAGTTTTACAAATGATTTGTCCTGAATTATAAATGTTATTAGAGATATATCTAAAGTAACAAGGTCAAGCTAGTCCACAAATTCATTGTCTTTCTAAGGCATCATGGAAAAAAGCATCTTAACCTTGTAAGAAATAAATGTTGTCAAGGCTACTTCATCAAAGATGATATGGTATAATCAGGGAGCTTGTTGTCTAGTACATGCCCTCTGCAGAAACACAGCATTTAATGGCAACACAGGCTAATAGAACTTACTTAACAGTACGGGATATTTCCATACTTCTTTATTATTTCATGCAAATTAACAAGGGACCTTTTTTTTTGCACCTAACAAAGTAACATTATTTCTCTGACTTTCTAGACTCGCAGCTGTATTTTCGATAATTATTGAAAATGTGATAATTATCAAATTTACGGGCTGTTCGCTAACCCTAGAATGTATTGTTTACTAACCCTTGAATGTACAGTTCGTTTTCGGTAACCCTCGAATGTACGGATCATTTTCACTAACCCTGGAATGTATCGTTCACTAACCCTCGAATGTAGCCTTCAATTTTCGGTAACCCTCGAATGTATGGATTGTTTTCTCTAACCCTAGAATTTATGGTTCTATTATCAGTAACCAATTAAAGTATCGTTCGCTAACCTTCGAATTGGCCGTAACCCTCGAATGTAGCTTACACAAAACCTGACAATTGCCCGCTTGTGTTTTAGAAGTGTTTAAAAAAGTTTTGCTGATAGCAACATGTTCCCCAGACCATTTCCCAGGTGCCACAGCCATATACAGTAAGTTACCATTTTTAGTTTTGCTGTAAATCATCCCAGCTTTTCGAACTATCACTCTCCTATTGACTTTAATGGGTCCGAATTCAAACTTTTCAAATCGTTATATTGTTCCCCGCACTCCTTGGTTTATTTTTGTATTGATGGTGCTGTTTTTCCTAATTCTGCTCACGACCAGCAGTAGTATACCATTGTAATAAATGTTAGTAGGAAAACGCACTCTTTCAAACTTCAATTAGTTTATTTGTGACGTGCTGGTTTACACAACGTTTCGGGGTCCTCCCCCTTCCTCAGGTGCACAACTTTTACTGAAGTTCGAAAACGGGCCGAACTTTATGAAGTTTGGCCATCTCTAGTCATGACATGTACTCGCTGGACTGGGGCAGGTGTCTCTTATTATTATTATTGATTTATATAGCGCCAACATCTTCCGTGGCGTTTTACAATTACATAGTCATACATTACATACAGGTTGGGCAACCCTGGTCTAACTTTTTTTTCCCAAAACAAGATAAACTAATAAGCACTAAAATCTGACCTGAGTATAAACCTATGTTTTTTTATTAGGTGTAGTTTATGGAATGTATTTCTTGTATTCTTAGTGCAGCACATTGTAATTTTGTAATTCCTCATGTTCCAATACATAGCAGTAGTATTATATCTATGCATGTTTGTACATGTTTATTTCTGTGTTGATGTTCTTTTGGTCTGACTATAAATAGTTTGTGTTAATGTTCATTTTGATTGCTGTGACTTTCCTTCTCAGTAAAATATATTGTATATGTAGACGAAAATAGATGGGGGAATGTGTTTGGAATTCCAGCACATTTACATGTCATACTCATTGCTTCCCAATTTATACTTCATTAGACTTTACAGACCTGTGACCCTGCTATGGAACTTGAGTAACTTCTTCCCGTAAAAGTCATTTATTTGGAATTTGCACAGTGAAATGTTAGCATTGAAAGAACAGTGGATGATCAACAGAAATACAAGTACAGGCAAATCTACAGGATTAAACAAACATTTCTGAATGATCTCACAGATACTGCTCATAAAGGAGAAAACGTGTTTTAGCCCATAGTTACCCTTTAAATTTGAAATTTAAATATAAATAAAAGAATTTTGATGTATTTCTTGTATGGAGGATGACCCTGGCAAGCAAGCAAAGCACATGGCCCGCATGTATAATAGCAAGTGTTGCTTGTTAAAGGGAATGTCCAGCTACAAAATACAAGTTTATATTAAGGTTCAGCAACCCCCCCCCAAACTTATTTAAACATTACTTACATATTCCAAAGATGCCCCTCAAAACTCGAGCTTGCAGTAGGAGACGTCACCCAGGCGGCAAAGAACTGGGTCAGGTTAGTCTTTTCACTGGCAACTTTGGAAAATTGAATGCGAAAATGGGGTTTGGGGGGTGGGTAGCTCAAACTAAATATAAAATTTTATTTTATGGCTGGACATGCCTTTTAAGGTTCTTATTGATCCAGGTGATGGTATATCTGTTGTATTCAGTGATAACAACTGGACTTATAGTTTGAAGACTTTACTAGTTATCCGACTGGCTTTCTCAATTCAGAATGGCTTGTACAATAATAAGTACCCAGTATTGTCCTAATCAGCATATAACAGCAATGTTCATTTTCACCTGATGTTACAGATAGGTTCATTTGTTGTTTTCCAAAATGCAGTAACTTTCAGTGATGATTCCATCTCTGGACAAGTCATTTAAAGGAGTACAAGAGTTCGTATAAAGTTTAAAAAAAATAAAAAAAGTTAAAATGAAAAATACCTGGGGCAGGGAGGTAGTATTCATAATTTTTACCTCCCAATTGTGTTTCTGTGAGGAGCACCAATATAAAGAGAAAACTGCTTCTGCCAGACTTCCTCCTGGCTTCAGCACTATCTTTAATACAGGAATTCTCAGGACACTAACCTGGCAGATGACAATTGTACATGATGTAGGCCCTCAATGAAACAATATAGGGGGTAGGAATAATCATTCCTACCTCCCTGCCCCAGGTATTTTTCATTCTGTAGTGTAGTTGTCCTTTCAGGTGTCTAGGAGATAGATCTGAGTCTTATGCTGTGGCTTCAGTATAATTATGTTTTTGCTTACAGGACATGGAAGTACCCAAAGAATGCTCTTCTAAAGACAGTTTAAATCTAGCACTACATTAATGGCAATAGCCAATATTTTTGCCATCCAGGACAAGCTTGCAGTGACTTGTAAACCATAGGAAGATGTGATAGGGTTCTCTTATTATAGCATTTCTAAATTATCTCTGGTCATCCCAGAATAAACTCAATGACTCATCACCTTTATCTTCATAAAATGTAGAGGTGCAGTAACATGGAGCTGTATGCCACCTACAACTTTTCACACAGACCATATTTAACAAGAACCTTGGACACACTCTCAGTGAGATACAACCACGTTTATAGTTACATGGCTGACCACCACCAGTACTAACAACTTCAACAGTGCTGTGTGTTATGTTATATTGCAGGTGGTCACTAGATGCCACAATACCTGGTTACCAAGCTTGTTTTAAAAGACAAGTTTTGTATGCTTGTGAAGGTGGTCATTCATCCAGGTCATGGGATATCTGTTGTATTCAATTAGATCAACTGGACTTGAAGTTTAGTTCTTGAAGATGTTTCCCTAGTCATCCAACTGGCTTTCTCAATTCAGAATTACCAATGGCAATTATATACAATTTACCAATTAGCATATCACAGACAGGTGTTAAGGACATGATTGGATAGTGGCTAAGAGGTGTTATAGGAACGCCCAGAGTAAGGTGTCAAAACAGCATTGTACATGGCAAACAGTTGGTGTCGAACCCCCCACCTCTATTTAGGCTTGGTTTCTTCATTTTCACATAAATGGCCTCCTTGACACCTCTCTTGAACCAGTCACGTTCCTTTGCCAATATGTTAACATTACATTCTTCAAAGGTATGTCCTTAATCCTTAAGATGCAGGTACACGGCTGAGTCCTGACCCGAGGAATTGGCTCTTCTGTGCTGGGCCATACGTTGATGCAGTTGCTGTTTGGTCTCCCCCACATACAAATCAGAGCATTTTTCACTGCACTGCGTATATGATGTCGCTTTTCTTGTGTTTCGATATTGGGTCTTTCGGATGTACCAATTGCTGCCTCAGTGTGTTGTTCGGTTTAAAGCAGACTGGGATACAGTGTTTTTTGAAAATTCTTCTTAATTTCTTTGCTTTTTCTTGCTTTTCCCCTTCACTGTTGGTATATGTGTTATTTTCTTTCCTTCCTTTTGAAAAAGGCCCAGTCTGGATATCCACAAGTTTTAAGGGCTCCTCTGAGATATTTCATTTCTTTAGCCTTCACCTCTGTGCTAGTGGGGATCTTCTCAGCTCTTGTGATCTAAAGGGTGGTGGGAGTCAAACATGAAATACTGATCTGTGTGTGTTGGTTTTCTGTAAACCGCTACTTCCTGTTTACCATTTTCCTTGACTTCTACCAAGCATTCTAAGAATGTCAGTTTGTTGTTTTGTACATCTTCCCTTGTAAATTTGATGTTTTGGTCTACCGCATTAATGTGTTCTGTGAAGGCTTGTACTTCCTTCTGGTGGATTTTAACCCAGGTGTCACCCACATATCTGAACCAGTGGCTAGGTGCTATGCCCTTAAAAGTATTAAGCGCCTGTTTTTCTACCTCCTCCATGTAAAGGTTGGCCGCAATGGGAGAAACTGGAGATCCCATAGCACATCAATGTTTTTGCTTATAGAACTTATCCCTGTATTTGAAATAGGTGGTATTCAGGCACAAGTCCAGTAAGGAACACACCTGCTCTGGGTTGAGATCAGTTCTACTGGTAAGAGTGCTGTCTTGGCCTAGCCGTTTTCCCATGTCAACAGCCTCCTTGGTGGGTATACAGGTGAAGAGAGTGTCACATCATAGGACACCATAGTTTCTTCTGCATGAGTACTATATCTTCAAGCTTGAAGAAAATCCTGAGAGTTTTGGATGTGATGCTTAGAACTTCCCACCAATGGTCCTAAGATGTTGAAGATTGTAATGTTAACATATTGGCAAAGGAATGTGACTGGTTCAAGAGAGGTGTCAAGGAGGCCATTTATGTAAAAATAAAGAAACCAAGCCTAAATAGAGGTGGGGGCGGGTAAGACACCAACTGTCTGCCATGTACAATGCTGTTTTGACACCTTACACCTCTTAGCCACTATGCAATCACACCCTTAACACCTGGCTGTGATATGCTAATTGGGATTTTCCAGGGTACATAATTGCCACAGATTCTTGTACAAGTCATTCTGAATTGAGAAAGCCAGTCAGATGACTAGCGAAACGTCTTCAAGAACTAAACTTCAAGTCCATGTGATCTAATTGAATTCAACAGATAAGTTTTGTATAGTTAGTAAGTTATATTGCAGGTAGCCACTAGATGGTGCAGTACTTGCTTAGCAAGTAAATGTCTAGTTTTGTTTGGTTTTCAAAATTTGTGTAATGTGAACACATTTTCTTGCCTTAGTAAATTCATTCTGTTATCTACTATTTTATGGCTGTTAGATAGCTGTGTACACATGAGTAGATATTTTGTGCCTACTGACCTATATTTTCAGAATTTCTGCAGTACTATGGTCCTCACGACTGCCTAAAGGTTTTCCGACTGATTGGACTTGGCAGAAAATTACAACCAAATGTGCAGTCATTTATGGACTGCATGATCAGTTGCGCCAAAAGATCAAAAGTGACTACATTCACCACAAGTGATGATATTTTGAGCTATTTAAAGGGCATGTCCACCCCTTTTTAAATTACTTTTTTTAGGGTGTAGGGCTCCCTCCCCCTATAGTACTTTGTCTAAAAACTCCCCCCAATCACTATTTACTTTGCCTCTCTCCTCCAACGGTCTGTTGAAACTGCAAGCAGGGGGCCGGACCGGCAGCCACTTCCGGCTGAACAGAATGACGGGGGAAAGAGGCAAAGTAAGTAGTGATCGCGGGAGTTTTTAGACAAAGTACTATAGCGGTTGGGGGTTGGAGCCCTTCACTACAGAAAAGGGGTTTGTAGCTAGGGGGAGGGAGAGCAAAACGGCAGGGAGAGGGAGGGGGGGAGGGCTGCACTGAGCATGTGCAAATTCTCCCGGAAGAGAGACAGGAGGCATCCTATATGGACACGGCCAGGCTCCTGTGGTCAGTTTTCTGGACTTTGGAGGGACATTACAGGAGAACCATTTGGAGCAGGGATGTAAGGTAAGGATTTTAGTACACTACACATTGGGCCCGAAGTGGGTTAAAATATAGTTTTGGGGGTGGACATGCCCTTTAAATATTTATGTGAGTAATCGTCCCTGTTTGCAAATCAAAGTGGGGTCGCCATTGCACTGCAACGCGCTCTCGCACACTGGTACCGCATACACAATTGCGAGCACAACCGCTACTGCTTCCGTGCATTTGGGAACGTGGTGCAGTGTGGCCTCAGCCTTACACAAGGTGTTTTATTTAGGCTAGGTTCATACTAGGAACGGAACGGATAAAAACGCAACAAACAAAGTACTGTATTTAGTAGGTTTTTACACGTTTTTGTATCCGTTATTATACGTTTGCGTGTGTGATGGTATCCATTTATTTCCGTTTTTATATGCGTTTATGTCTGTTACGTTCCAATGCGTTTTTGGTTGCATTTGGTTGCAAGTAGCTGCCCACTTGCCACGTGTTGTCTTGCCTATGCAGCATCCATGACAGGAAATTTCATCACAGGATATTCAATACACTTTAAAAATGGACTGGAACGGATGTTGGTATATGTTTTTGTTCTGTTTCTATCCATTTTTGCCTTGCGTTCCGGAAAAAAAATGCATGCACCAGTACGTTAAAACGTGACGGATCGGATCATAAACGGACATGGGTGAAACGGACTGGTGTGAACAATAATATTGAACCTTATGGAAAAAACATGTTTTTGCATTTTTTAGAAAACGTACCGGACACAAATGGACCTAGTGTGAACGAACCCTTACATTTTAGAAACTTGATGGACATACTGTACAGTAAATGGTCTCTCTAATTTTTAAGACAAAATACCACCAGACGTCCTTATTGTGAGGTATATTTTTATTTTATGCACATTCCTGTACTGATAGCTTTCCTCTACATTATTGGTCTCAATGTAAATACCAACTGGTTGCAGTACAGACCCTATACCTGCCATGATTGGTCTGTTTAGTGGATTATAAAGAATTTGTGATTCTACCAGTCACTGTTGTAACCATTTAAACCATCCATGGGCCATAGGTAGTATTGTAGTTGCTTGCTGTCATTAAGTTCTTTTGCATATCAAATACAAGGTCCACTTTTTCATAGCTTAACTGCTCCCCCTTTTCAGCTTTCTTAATAACAAGGTTATTCTTTCCTTCATTGCTGTTATTTCAGCCTTGGTTAGATTAGAATGAAATTTCATTTCACATTTAAGGTTTTAACTGCTGACAGAATGTATTGAAAACAATATTTAGGGCTCGTTCACACTAGACAAGGTCCAAAACGGACCGTCCATTTTGGGTCTCGAATGTATCGTTTGCTAACCCTCGAATGTAGCCTTCAACTTTCAGTAACCCTTAAATGAATCGTTCATTTCTCTAACCCTTGAATGTATAGCTCTATTATCAGTAACCCTCAAACATAGCTTTCTGTAACCCTCTAATGTATCGTTCGATTTTGATAACCCTTGAATATATAGCTCTATTATCAGTAACCCTCGAATGTAACCTTTGACTTTCGGTAACCCTCTAATGTATCGTTCAATTTCAATAACCCCTGAATGAATAGCCCTATTATCGGTAACCCCTTAAATGTAGCCTTTGACGTTTGGTAACCCTTTAATGTATCGTTCGATTTTAATAACCCCTGAATGAATAGCTCTTTTATCGGTAACCCCTTAAATGTAGCCTTTGACATTCGGTAACCCTCTAATGTATCGTTCAATTTCAATAACCCCTGAATGAATAGCTCTTTTATCGGTAACCCCTTAAATGTAGCCTTTGACTTTTGGTAACCCTCTAATGTATCGTTCGATTTCGATAACCCTTGTATGTGTAGCTCTATTTTCAGTAGCCCTCGAATTGGCCATAACCCTTGAATGTAGCTTGCACAAACCTTCCAATTGCCCGATCAAGAAAGAAGTGTTTAAATGTTCCCCATGCATTGCAGGTACAGCAATGCATGTTTCTTTCCTGGAAACATGTCTAGTGAGAACAAGGTCTAAGGGAGTCGTTTTAAATGTTAAGTACAAAGGCACTTTTTCCCATAAACCCTCTGCTGGCTTTTCACAAGGACACATTGCCAAAATGCCTCCTCCTGTGATCCAGAATGATATAATAAGCTATCATTTCTATTCTTTATAATCCTATAAAACATAGGTAGCAAATTTTATGTGCCCAGATCTGAAGCATGACACTGTTGCCATCTTGATTTAGTATCAAAAAAATCTTACCTGAAAATATTCTTAAAGACCAGAGTTGACCAAACACATTTTTTGCTTTTGTTTTTTCCTATTACTTTTAATAAAACGATGTAATCATTCTCAGCATAATTATGTCCTTAAGGGCTAGGCCACACCAGCTGTTTTAACATGCAATCCGATTGTGACAGCAATCTAATCGCACGCAAATCAATCGCGACAACAATCCAATCGCATTTGAGTGTTGCCCAGTTCTTCTGGCCACACTGGGTATGTTGCGCTGCCTTTCGCCAAGCTTACCTGAATGCATGCGATCACCACTTTTTTGCACATGTGCTCTAATAATGCCAATTTGGGGATCACAGTGCACGTTAACACGCGTGTTTGAGTGCACGATTCGGGTCCATTATAGTGTAGCCTCAGCCTTAATGTGTCCCATGATATTCACCTTTGTCCATTTAGTCTCATCCTTCCTCTAATGATTGCTTACTACAGTTTCATTGAAAAATCCCATTGACTGGTTCCATTTCACTAGTTTCATTGCTTCCTTTCTATAATAATTCAGAAATTGCAATGTAAGAAATGTATTGCTAAGCAATGAGGGTTTTATGTTGTAGAGAGAATCAATACTTATATAAAGTGCAGACCTACAATATCGTTTTGATGTAATAGACCATAAATCACAGCTAGCTTGTCTTCAAACGGTATTTTCTAAAATACTCATTCCCAACCTGCTTCCTTATATGAGCAACTAGAAAAGCCCCTGACTTCTAATCAATATTTATATTTATATATGGGTGGAAGGCAATACTTATTCTCGTAATTTCAACTTTTATTTATTATATGTTAATTGTAAAATTAAACCTTCCATTTCTCAGCAAACAGTGGTATCATCTTTCTCTTATCAGCAATAGAAGAAATAACACAATGGCAGGATAAGAACAAAACATTACCTAAAGGTTGGCACACATGGGTGTTTTTTTACCAAGTTAATTGAATAGTTGATCCGTATACGGCCTCCTGTTTGATAAAATGCCTGAAAATATCCATCTATCGAACAGAAACTTGGACCGGTCAGTAGATTCTCATTCTCAGAAGATTCCCACCAGTGGCTGTAGGATTTGGGCAGAAGTTTAGCTGAAATTTGCCTATAATACTGTAGATGGTGCAAGCTGGTAAAATCTGATTATGATTGGGAATAAAGCTGGGTACACACGATGAGATATTTCGGTCCGATTGACCGATAGTTCAGTGTATCGGCTGATCGGACTGAAATTATCGCATCTGAATGCGGCCATGTCTGATCGACCGTTTGTCGGATCGGACATGGTGGAAAACCTTGTCTGATCGTGCGGTCCTCCTCTATGGACTGCACGATCGGTCGCGGTAACTGTCGGACGCAGCTGCTCTTGCCCCGACCGACAGTCCTTCCTCCTGGCCGACCGGTCGATAGTATCGAATGGTCGGTCAGGAGGAAAAATCGCTAGGTGTGTACCTAGCTTAAAGGATCAGCGTCACCATCTGGGATTCAAACAGTTAAGTGAAAGATTACAGTACAGTATATTAACGTCTTTATTGCACTGGTTCACAGGTTCATATTTTAGTTGCTGACAGTTTAAAAAAAAAAAAACAATTTTCAGATGTTAAGTATTGATATAAATTATCTCAACCAACATCAATGAGAGAGTATGGGACCCTTCATGTTCCATTTTCTTTTAACTTGCCTGGCAAACTACGTTTAAAACATACAAATGAATGCGCTGAAATAGACAAAACGACCCGTTATCATTTTGTGACGTTCACACTGTGACAGACTTCAGAACAACTGCCATCTCATCTCTCTGTTTTATGGACAGAACCAGCTCTGCTGTTTACTAAACCAAAGTTCAGCCTTCTATGGCTTTCAAGTTTGTTTCATATAAGCAGCTCAGTTGTGTGCGTGTGTGTGATAGTGTTTCCGCGCCTGTGTCATCAGAATGAAAAATGGTTTCATTTGTGGCTAAAAACAGTTGAATAAATAAGGGCAGCAGAGGAAAATCTAATTTTATACTCCAATTATTTTAGTTACTTGTGTACTCAATGTAAATGTTCATCTGGGTTTGTAAAGGAAGGAAAATGCAACCTTTTTATCATATGAAGGACATAGTATAGCTTTATATAAAATGATAATGCCCCACCTTTCCCTACTTCATCTACATTGGTTGTCTGGGGGACGATATATTTTTCATAGAAAAAGTAAAAAGCTGGGGCCCCTGCCCCTGTGATTGCAGGGACTGCTCCTGTGCTCATTACCCCCTAAGAACAGTGCACTGTATTCACTGTATGTATGTATCATTTTATTTATATATAGCGCTGCTTGGGTACGCAGAGCATTATAAAATACAGTATACAAACAGGCATTATACAGATAAATTCAATTTACATAAATAAAGTTTCAAAGGTTAAGAATCTATATATATATAAATTAAAGGGTATCTCCACTGATAAAAGTCACCTGGGTTGTAAGGATAGATATGTGTAAGGTGGAAATGTACCTGCAGTATCCTGTGTCTTTGAGCAGTAGTTTAGAAGAAATCCAATAAGTTTCTCCCTGAACGCTGTGGATGGTGCAGGTCCGCCCACTCTCAGTGACTGCCCGCTTGGGAAATGTCTGATGCGCGTGTTCCTTTAGTGCATGCGCAGAACATGTGAGGATCCGTCGGGACTGCTGTCTGTGTGATCCGACTGGTTGGTCGTTTCTACACACACACTGATTAATGGAGGAATAATCACATGACCATCACAGCAGCTTGCTGAGTTTACTCCCTCTCACATCTGCTTGTGTTTCTCTCCCACCCACCCCCATACCAGATTGCCTCATATTCCCAGCATCCCCTATAAAATTAATCTTAGATCACTTTTTCAACCACCCCTCTCAGAGTTAGACACAAAAAAATCTTAATACAACACCAGTTCCCCTGCCTTTGTTACAGTATTGTGGGAAAAGGGTTTAACTTTTGCTCCCCTGTCTTTCTCTGCATGATCAGCTGTTAAAATGAGTCAGGGAGGAAAGGATTTCTTTACTGCAGCCAAGTGGGTGCATCTGCTACCAGGATGATGCCCTTTGAGTGACAGCACCCCCAGCACAGGGGAAGACACACCATCGGGAGCTAGCACAACTTTTCCATGCTGCTGCAAACAAACGAAGAGAAATTCTGAAAAAAAGTTAGGAGGAGGGTTGGGGGGTTGAGGATTTAAAATAAACCAGAAAATAAAAAATGCTTTTTCCTCAGTTGAGATATCCTTTAAGTGAGGTGTGCCATGACATATTAGGAAAGTGATCCCTTCCCCGAAGAGCTAACAATCAAAGTTGGAGGAACAACGTACAGATACAAGTGGGGGAGGGATAAAGTGCTTCAGACAGCTCAAGTAAAATGGGAAATGGAAAAAAAAGAAAAAAGCTTTTAAAAATTTGAAATCAGAGGGAACAGAACAGGCTTACAGGTAAACGATGGTGGAGGTGCACTCTTTGCAACTTGTGGGTGCAGACACCTCGTGGGTTCTTCCCTTGGGAACCAGCAGTATCACAAAGTAAGAAACTGAGGGTTGCACTCCAAATGAAGGGGGTATCCCCCCTGAAACGTTGTGTTACGTGTGGTTCACAATAAATTGACTTATCATTTGGAGTGCGACCCTCAGTTTCTTACATTCTGTAACAGAACAGGGAGTATAAAAGCTGTAATTAAGAGTGCAAGAAAGCAATTAAATTAGCTAAAATAGAAAATAAAATACGGATTGCCGAACAAAGGAAGTCCAACCCTAAAATGTTTTTTAAGTATATAAATGGTATGATGAGGTAAGATGAGGACTGAGAATGTGGAACCATTAAATAATGGGGCTGAGATGGTTGTAGAGGATGCCAAAAAGGCTAATCTGCTAAACCATTTTTTTTACACCGGTTTTCACTGTTGAGAATCTTAGTCCTTACAGCAGGGATTGTAATAATACGGAGGGGAGAAATGAGGAGTATTCACATTGGCTGAAGGAGGATATGGTACGGAAACAATTAGACAAAGTTAATATCAATAAAGCTCCAGGACCAGATGGATTGCATCCTCGGATTTTAAAATAGCTTAGTTCAGTTCTATCTAGACCACTGTTTCTTATCTTTTCAGACTCACTTTGGTCTGGGTATGTGCCGCTGGATTGGAAAATAGCCAATGTAATACCAATATTTTAAAAAGGTAGTCGTTCACAGCCTGGTAACTATAGACCTGCAGGGAAGGTGATGGAAACTTTGTTAAGGGATCATATCCTTGACTTTGTCTCCAGAGCACATCTTATTAGTGCTGCCAGCAGACCTAGATAGATTATCAAAATGGGCAGCAGAATGGCAGATGAGATTTAATGTTGATAAATGTAAGGTGATGCATTTGGGATTTAATAATCCCTGTGCCACCTACACCATAAATAACTCTGTGTTAAGTGCATCTGTAATGGAAAAGGATTTGGGGGTTCTGGTAGATAACAGACTTAGCTGTAGCAAACAATGCCAGGTAGCAACGGCTAGAGCTAGGAAGATATGGTCTTGTATAAAGAAGGGAATGGATTCAAGAGAGAAAGATATAATTTTCCCTCTTTACAAGGCACTGGTAAGGCCTCATTTGGAATATGCAGTGCAGTTTTGGAATCCCATATACAAAAGGGACATCTTGGAAATGGAAGCAGTTCAGAGAAGGGCAACTAAATTAATAAGGGGAAGGGGCTTGAATATTCAGGGAGATTAGACAAGTTAGGGCTGTTTACATTGGAGAAGCGACGTTTGCGTGGGGATATGATAATCTTATACAAATATATTAATGGGCCATACAATGAACTCTCTGGTGCATTGTTTACTAATAGGTCATATCAGAGGACTCGTGGACATCCTTTAAGGTTGGAAGAAAAGAAATTTCATCTTCAGGTTAGGAAAGGTTCCTTTACAGTGAGAACGGTGAAACTGTGGAACTGTCTTCCAGCAGATGTGGTAATGGCAAGTTCATTAAATAGCTTTAAAAAAGGCCTGGATAAGTTTCTAAAACTGAAAAATATTGAGAATTACTGGTATTAATGAATATAGATCTGGTTGATCCAGGGATACTTTCCGATTGCCGTTTGGAGTCAGGAAGGAATTTTTCCCCCCTTATTTTGCTGGGGTTTTTTTGCCTTCCCCTGTATCAACTGTTAGCTAGGGTTAAAAAAAAAAAAATAATAATAATAATAATAACAATATAAAAAAAAAAAAAGGGTGAATAGGTTGGACTTGATGTCTTTATTCAACCTCAATTACTATGTAACTATGTAACTAACAATCATTAATAGTGTTGGTTTTTAGAAAGGTAGGATAACAGTTTAAATTTAAAAAAGACCAAAGGATGTCACCTGGGGAAGTAAGAGAGTTCCAAAGGTAGGGAGCAGCAAGAGAGAATGGTTTAAGGTGGGAAGAAGCAGTATTCGTACTTTATCTAGGAGATAATGTTTATGGGATTTCCTGATTTGCGCATACATTTTTTCTAGTAAGTAACAATTAGTTTTCTTATTGCTTATTAATTGCATATAAATATGTCTCTAAAAAAATGAAGTCAAATTCCCAGCAGAGGATGGATCTATACCAGTTTTTCTTTAGCTTATTATCCATATGGAACCCTTGGGAAAAAAAATATCTCAGGGAACCCGTATATAAAAACATTATTACTGGTTATTATTTTAATTTATCTCTCAGACATCAATACACCATAATTCATACAAATATAGAACATTGATAAATATATAGAAAAATATCTGTATTCATCATAATGGTGGATCCATAAAATTTCTGTCAATCTCTTGAGGACCCCCATGCAACACCAAGGACCCCTAGGGGTCCCCAGACCTGATCCAGGGTTACAGCTGGCGACTGCATCATGCATTGGCATGTGTGATTGATTGTGTCCTTGTCCAATTTGGTGTGCTCGTGTAGTTTGTTGTACTGGAGGGCATGTACCAATTGGATGGAGGAAACTGTTCTTTTAATTAAGAGTTTGGGGTCGAACATGATGGACTGTTTGTATTTTTCCAAACCAAAATGAACTTTGTAACCAGATTTTCAAATGCATGTTTATTTTTAATTCTTTCATTTTTGTACATGGAATGTCCTCAGCGGATTCCACAGATGCCACATTTCTTTATTAATGGCTCATTTAAAATCTATTATTTAGAAGCCATTTGAAATCCTGGGGATTTTTGTGAGTCCATCATCCTCATTTTTTCTCTGAGATTAACTATGTTACCATCTAGATTCACTATTGTAGTGAGACTAAACATCTTTTCAACAGTATGCCATGTCTACAATTAGATAATTGGTAACTATGGTAGAGCTAAGTACATAATGTCTCGTCAGGAATAAAGACATTTATTTTGAATGGAATTATTAAACCTTAATTGCTCTATTGCTTCATTGTCCATGTCTATAAAATTTCCTCTTTATTCTCTGTTTGTTTGCTAAACAAAACTTTCCCATCTGTTTTTGAACATTAGACTAACAACTGTCTGCAATATTTCAATGACTTTTTCTAAAAGAATTTGTGGTTGTACTAATAAGACCACAGTTTGTTGAATGTATGAAAAATAAACAGGGATTTTTTTTAAATTGCTCATCAGATACAAGATAGCTGAAAGGTCATCCACCTAAGGTCAATCTATACTAATTCATAGGAAAAATATTAAGGACCATATGCAATATGGAATTACCCTTCTTATTAGATGGTTCAAGTTACCATTCGTGTAACAGTTTTTTGATAACGGCAATATTTAACAATAAAACTGGCAGTGAGATTTCAGACCGAGATGCCTATTTGTAAAGGGTCATTGGCACTGAAATAGAATTCAACCCTTTTCAACAATTCCAGGAAAAGGAACAGGTTATATTGGAATATTTCATAATGTAGCATTTTACCCCAATCCATTTTTCTGTCCATTAAAGGGAATAGCAGACTCCCAATTTATAACTCCCATTTGGTTGAATTCTTGGAAGAAATAACAATCACCTCAGAAAATAACAAATTTTGATAGTTTTTTATAAGCTAATTGTGATGTACACACAGCGCCATTGAAAAAGCTATGATGCGAAACGCGTTTGGGTGCTAGACCCCCCCTCTCTTTCTGCTCCCACCAACTAACTGGATACCCTGTGATATGTGACCTTGATATATAGTCCCTTTGATGGTGAACCGTGCACGGACTTTCACTCACTCCCCGACGTGACTGCTAAGTATCTTAGGCTATAGATATACTATCTGACTTATGACTGGAGTAGGATGTGGATAGAGGGGGTGCATTTGAGATTTATATGATTATTATGATTATTCTCTGATATTAATTGATATACTCATAGTGTATTTTTGTTACTCATGTGATCATTCTTTGATCATCACTCTTTTTGATCATAAACTTTATACGTTTTAGCCATTTATATCCTCTGCACATCTTTGTGTTTGTTTCCACAACAAAGTGGCTGGCATATTTATTTATTTAAAATTTCCATTGAAATTGTTTTATATAGAGGTTTTCTATGTGTTACTGTAAATCACCATAAGGCAATTTGTTGACATTTTACAAAGAAATCAGACAATTCAACACTACAGTATTTTGTGTATTTAAAATCATGTTTTTTAATGCACACATAGATATTTAAGTCGCTTCCTTTTTGCGGTAGATGTTTGCTGTGTACCTTTAATCTGAGGTGTGTTTGTGTTTTCATGTCTGTAATCAAGTGCTGTTTTGCTTAGGCTGTTCCTGACTAACTGTCAAGCATGCTCAGTATCTACTATAAGTTAGCACTGGGAGAGAGTATTTCCCACTATGCAATTCACACGTACCAACTACCACCATTTCAGTTACAGTAAAACTGCACACAGCAGAAGGGTTGATGATAATAAGGCAGTTGAAATGTAAGATGCTTTAGATTGGATAGCTAAAGAAATAGTGGACAGATCAACAAAATATGGTACATTGTTAGGTGTGAATAATTATAATACCCAGTAATATGCAATTAAAAAAAACATTGTTATGCCCACTCATTTGTTGTAAAATACACAGGCAGCTTTTAGTTAGTTTGAGAGCTTGTGCCCATTTAGCTGCAGATTCACATTTTTCTGCACCTGAAATGGATCTCTCAATGTAAATTCTTACTTTGCCTTAGGCCTGTTGTGTGAGCCCCGCTTCACAGCAGTCTCATCTATAAATATACGTCCCTAGTCAGTGACTGGCGCTGTCCTCAATGATTAAATATTTCCGCGGCTTTTTAGCCATTTAAATTGGAATGGGAGTGATTGTAAAAAAGGCTAAATTCCCTTAGTACTGTTTGATCTGCTCTGTTCCTTACCCAAGGTTTTGTACATTGTTCCCTTCAACAAGGGAACAATCTATAAAGTCCATTTATTGCTTAGCACAGAGATAACAGAAGAAGCATAGATGTGGAAAAGGAGATATGGTCTGAAAAAAAGCTACAGATTTGTTTAATTTAAATAAAAAAAAAACTACTTGAACAATAAACAAAGGCAATTTCCCTTTTGTTAGATTAAACAATAGACTGTGAATATCAATGGATTTTTTTCAGGTCTTTTTTTAAAATCTCATTAATCAGCCAAGAACCCTAGATGTTTCGAAGTTTCTTCTCTTATCTTATGTTGCTTTTTACCCCTCTCTTTTCTCGCATTTTATTCCCACAATTTCCCTCTCCTGGGGGAGTTTTGCATCTTCCATGCATAAAATCTTTATTTCATTTGCCTGCTTTCCATATTTCTGCTCTAACCATCTTACTTTATATTCCTGGTTGCCTTGTTTGCGTGCGCTGCATTCCACAATCTACCCTGCTCACTTTATCTGATTCTTTAAAGCTAATAGATAATTGCAACATGAACACAGAAGGAAAAACACTGCATTTATAAGTATAAATCTAAAGAATACATTTCTATCTTCTTACCTAAAGGCTCCTACCTGTGCGATCTTGCATGATCGACGAATGCCCCCCGACCGAACGCATACAAACAGACAATTCTCGGGCGAAACAGACGTTCGTCGTGTGCAGCCATCAGGGGTCACAGTTTGGGACCATATTTAGCGTGTGTACAAACCTTTAGACTAGCCAGACATATCCTTCCTCTAGGGGAAACTAACATGGAGATTCAATAAAAGTTCTTATCGTTTAAAATGGTGCTAATTTTGCCCCAACCAATCAGATCTTATTATGGAAGCTAACATCTGATTGGTTGGGGCAAAATATTAGATATATTATAAGGATTTTTTCCTCATTCCAGTGTTTTTTAAAAATGTTAAAATGAAAAGTACTTGGGACAGGGATAAAAGACTGTTAATTCCTGCCTCCCAATATTGTTTCTGTGAGGAGCACCAGCCCAAATAAAGCTGATATTGCCAGTCTTCCTTCTGGCTTTAGCACTATCTTAATTTTAATACAGGACTAGTCCAGGTCTAACCTGGCAAATGAAAACTGTATGTACTGTAGCTCCTCAATCAAACAATATTGGGAGGTAGGAATAACCAATCAATAAACCAATCAAATCAATAAAATATTTTTTTAGAGTATAGTTATCCTTTAAAAATGAAAAGCACCTGGGGCAAGGAGGTAGGATTGATTATTCCTACCCCCATAACATTGTTGAGCCATGCCAATATCTACAGTTTCCATCTGGACTTTCCAGATCTGAGCATGTTTTACCCATCCAACAGCCAATGAGGCAAATATTACTGTTTAGGACACTCCAAGCAAATTAGCATCCTAGTTATAAAGAGGACATCTGTGACGGCAGCTTACTACTGACCACAGCAGGGCATAACAAAACATATAAAGTAAATTGATTTTTTTTTAAAATAAATAGAATATGAAGACTACCTAGGTGTGTATTGTATAAATCATGTTAAAAAAGTTTTTTTTTTACAGGGAACTTGCCCTTTTGAATCTCTATTCTTCAATTGTTCCATACTTTTACCCAGCATCATGGATTCCATTTTCCTGGAAATCCCCATAAGCCAGAGATCACCTAGTGGGTTTTTAGATGCATGTCAATGACATATGCTGTAACTTGGATCCAATCAGAACTTGCTGTGTCTGTTCTAGGAAAGCCTGTGGGATTTATTGAATTTTTCAGCAAAATGGCAGAAATTGAATGTATATTATTTCTGAGAATACTGTTTTTTATTTTTTTTTATCTTCTGTCATTTTTTTTCCCTTCTAATGTCTCTATTGGTTTGCCCTGCTGATTAATAGCTTTTGCACGTTTATATCACCTTTACATCAGCCCATTTGTGCACTTTTTTCAAGGCATTTTCAGCAGTCAATCAGTGCTACGGTAGTGTTCTATATTAACAAATGTCACTTTATTCTGTTCAACACCGGTTTGAGGCGAGGGTGGATATTTGTCCTCAGCTCACATCCACATAGGGTAAGTCGTACCAGAAAATACTTTAGGTAGAGGAGATAAAAATGTTATTAATTTGGCTTTTATTCCATTTGGCTTTTCTTTCCACAAATGGCAAATTTACCGACTTGGTTTGTGCATTGACTTTAAAGGACATGTGTTGCAAGTGCAATCAACACTGTACACCTGCCTCTTAATTGCATTCTGCAGTGAGCAGACCTTATCAGTGCCGATCACCTGTCTTGATTGCATTCCGCTGTGAGCAGATCTAATCAGTGACTATCACCTGTCTTGATTGCATTCCACCGTGAGAAGATCTAATCAGTGCCGATCACCTGTCTTGATTGCATTCCACCGTGAGAAGATCTAATCAGTGCCGATCACCTGTCTTGATTAAATTCCGCTGTGAGCAGATCTAATTAGTGACGATCACCTGTCTTGATTGCATTCCACTGTGAGATCTAATTAGTGCCGATCACCTGTCTTGATTGCATTCCACCGTGAGAAGATCTAATCAGTGACGATCACCTGTCTTGATTGCATTCCACTGTGAGCAGATCTAATTAGTGATGATCACCTGTCTTGATTGCATTCCACCATGAGAAGATCTAATTAGTGCCAATCACCTGCCTTGATTGCATTCCACCGTGAGAAGATCTAATCAGTGACGATCACCTGTCTTGATTGCATTCCACTGTGAGCAGATCTAATCAGTGCTGATCACCTGTCTTGATTGCATTCCGCTGTGAGCAGATCTAATTAGTGCCGATCACCTGTCTTGATTGCATTCCCCCGTGAGAAGATCTAATCAGTGACGATCACCTGTCTTGATTGCATTCCACTGTGAGCAGATCTAATTAGTGCCGATCACCTGTCTTGATTGCATTCTGCTGTGAGCAGACCTAATTAGTGCCGATCACCTGTCTTGATTCCATTCCACCGTGAGAAGATCTAATCAGTGCCGATCACCTGACTTGATTGCATTCTGCTGTGAGCAGATCTAATTAGTGACGATCACCTGTCTTGATTGCATTCCACTGTGAGAAGATCTAATTAGTGCCAATCACCTGTCTTGATTGCATTCCACTGTGAGAAGATCTAATTAGTGCTGATCACCTGTCTTGATTGCATTCCACCGTGAGAAGATCTAATCAGTGACGATCACCTGTCTTGATTGCATTCTGCTGTGAGTAGATCTAATTAGTGCCGATCACCTGTCTTGATTGCATTCCACCGTGAGATCTAATTAGTGCCGATCACCTGTCTTGATTGCATTCTGCTGTGAGCAAATCTAATTAGTGCCGATCACTGGTCTTGATTCCATTCCACCGTGAGAAGATCTAATCAGTGCCGATCACCTGTCTTGATTGCATTCCACTGTAAAATTCAGACACTTACATTAATAGAGCTTTGTCCAGCCTTTTAAGCCAAGTCAAAGTTTATACTTAAACTTTCAAATATCAACAATTTGTGGATTCCCAACAGGTAGATTTCGAGGTGCCCTCCCTGAGGCCTGTGCCACGTCAGGTAAGTATCAAACCAATATAGGATATGCAGGGAGGCACACACAAAGACGAATTAATAGCAAACTTTCATTTATTGAGTGCTCAACATACAAGCCAGGTACACTTAAGCCAGGTATACTTAAACTTTACCTTTCTATCATCATTTTAGGCGACAGTTGTATAAACAATAACCATATAGACACAGCCTGCTAGTAGTTTAGGAGATCACTAAAGGGAATTGTAGGACACCTGTGCAGACACCAGATCTTTCTCCAAGATGATCATAAACAGTTGTTTCTGTTAATGGAAATCTAGCATCTAGCCATTTATTCTACTGGGGCGTCCTATACAAATTGACCTTATGAGATATTACTTTTTTCCAGTCAGGCTGCCAGTATATACAGTAAAAACAGCATATACCTACAGGGTAGTTCAAGTCATTAAAACCCACCCGTAAGGGGAAAAGCATTGGCTACTCTATGCTTTTGATTAATTTTTTTGGAATGTTTAGGGCTTAATTAAAAGGAAATTTAATAATGTTTAATAAAGCATTAAGTATTACCGTTAAAACAAGGCATAAGCACATCTCTAGGTGAAACCTGTTTTAGGAATGTAAGTTCCTAAATAATTCCTGCTTTCAGCAGCTTGAGGCCATGTTGCCGCACTGATAGCCATGTCCCCTAAACTGTCAGTCTTCTTTTAACTGTTATTTTTTTAAGTCTGCAAACCTTGTATGTGCCTTCCTTTGCAACGGAAGAGAAACACAATGTAGACTTGCACTCCAACGTGAAAGGTTTATTGTGAGCCAAACATCAACGGTAACGTTTTGAGGGTGAAGGGGGTGTTACCCTCAAAACGTTGTGTTACCCATTGATGTTTGGCTCACAATAAACCTTTCACGTTGGAGTGCAAGTCTACATTGTGTTTCTCCTCAGTATTTATATTCCATTTGAAGAAGGGAAAATTAGACTCCTGCACCCTCAGGGGTTAGTGTGCATATGGACTTTGCTGTTTATTTGGCTTCCTTTGCAACAGCACATTCCACATCAGATGTCTGTGCAGGGATTGCCTATATTTCCCAACATTAACAGGGAGATTCAATAAAAGTTCTTATTGTTAAAAATTGTGCTAATTTTGCTCCAACCAATCAGATATTATTTAACATTTGAAAGCTAACATCTAATGCTTGGGGCAAAATTAACACAATTTTTAAGGGTAAGAACTTTTATTGAATAACCCTTTTTATTGAATAACCCCTTTTATTGAATAACCCAATAAAGTCTTTATTGTTCATGGTCAGACCCCAGAGACAGGGAAGGAGCAGAATGTCATGGTATGTCACTCAATCTACTGGAAGCAAGAAGTAAAAAAAACATTTTCTCCAATATAACTTTTTACAGGCTACATTCAGAATAGTGTTCAAGGACTTGTTTAAAGGAAAGGCTGCAGGCTTGTATATATCCCTAACTTAGGAGACCACAGTTGCCCTTTAAAATACTAAAACAAACCAGCCCATGAGCACACACATGCTGTATTACCAAAGTTTTGGGGTTATTTTTCTGATGAGCAGAATTATTTGCTTCCCAATTAGTGTTGTGATTAATTATGTTTGATTATTTTGTTTTGATATATGTATTTATGGGATATGCAGGTTTAATATACAATACAAGGTTTAATTGTATAGCCTCTTTGACGAAATCTAATACCCAGTTCTTTTGCCTGGGTGCTAAAAAACTCATTGGACGAACAATTTCTCTTCAGTCTGAGAAATTGGCCCACCAGAATCCCTCTAATGACACTCAGGGGATGGTGGCTATTTGCCTCTAATAACTCCTTTTCCGCTGTCTCCTTTCTGAAAGTATCTATTATATTGTACTGTACAGGTATTTGTTGCACTTTAGGGAAGTTTTATTGTATTATGTGGTTGGGTTAGTTACTAATAAATCTCTATTATTTTCTATCCTATGTGGTTGTGCCATTTATATGGGGCCTGATTTTTTAGGGCTTCCCCCTTATTACCCACAGGTATTTTTAAAGGTAAGTATATTTACCTCACGCATGATCCACCGCCAGCTCCACTGAAAATTTCCGACTGCATCCTGGTTTAGTTTACTATAGCATGCATTATTGCGCATGCACGCTATAGTGAAACTAAACCAGGAAGTGGTCGGGACTTGTCAACTGAGCCGCGGTGGATTGTGTGTGAGGTAAATATACTCACCTTCGATCTGGGATCCTGGTTGAGTGATTGAAGAACTGGAGGTAAGGAATAGGTCCTTTACCTCCCAGTCTTCAATCACTACTTTAAAGGAATAGTCCTATTTTTGTGTAAACTATTCCTTTAAAATCCCATTGAAAACAGTCCACTTCTGTTCTGTACTTTTACTTGATAATATATCATCCCAGTTGACCTGCTATAGAGCTCATTTTAACCTGGGAAAATTTGCTTTCCTGAAATGAAGTCTTTGTTAACCCAGTTTTCCTTTTAATAACATATGCTAAATGACACTATTTCCTGGTCACTATGCCCTAAGCCTTCAGTTACTTTTATATCTATAATTCGCTAGATGATTTCAGATATTACCAGATCCAACAGAGCTCCTTTTCTAGTAGGAACTTCAACCACCTGTGAGAGAAAATTATTCTGCAGCAAATTCAGGAACCCATCACCCCTTTCTGTGTTGGCAGTTCCACTCCACCAATCAATGTAAGGGTAGTTAAAGTCCCCCATAATGAACACACTCCCCAAACTTGCAGCCCTTGCCAACTGCATATGAAGCTGACTCACTTCCTCCCTGCTAGCATTTGGCAGCTTGTAGCAGACACCAACAATTTCCTAATTGCCCAATTCCACCCATATTGGCTCTGCTTTAACATCCCTATCACCTGTTATCTCTTCTCTTAAATTTGGCTTCAACTCTTGTTTAACATAAACACACACTCCTCCGCCTTTCCAATTTTTTTTATCCTTTCTAAACAAGAAGTATCCTTCTAAATTTACAGCCCAGTCATGAGAATTGTTCAACCATGTTTATACTATACCTATACATAAATTTTAGATTATGATCCTGTAATTTATTTTTACTCTTTAATACACATGCCTCCCTATCCTCTATGCTAGCCCCACCCCCCTTTCCACCCACCACTGGGCAATCTACACCCTACCTACCCCCTGGACTATCTATCCCAGCGAGACTAATATTACCCTCCCCACAAACCTAGTTTAAAATCTCCTTCAACCCAACCCAATCTTCATCCCTAAAACAGCTGCACCACCATCAGTGTGGTGCAACCCATCACTACTAAACAGAAAAGTCTTCCCAGTTCTCTAAAAACACAAACCCCTCCTCCTGACACCAACCTCTTAGCCACACATTAAAGGGTATTTGAATTTTCAAAAATCACATCCCTCCTCCAAAACTTTTTTCAGATTTTAAATCTGAGCTGTAGATTCTGAAAAATAATCATTTTGAAATCACAGCATTTACAGGGAAAGACCTGTCTCTCCAGAAGCAGAAATTGTAATTTGGGATCCATGCTTGACCTGTTTGCCATCCTACCAGCACAATTTCTGCAACATTTAAGAGAATCAGCAGAGAAAAGAAGGCAGTGGGGAGGGAGGGGGAGATATGTAAGCAGAGCGTAGCCTAGAACGAGGCTGCGGCAGTATTTCTGAACACCCTGGAGGTCCTTGCTTTTAACTTTGCCCTTACATCATTTTTAAGGACCTCTCCTTCTCCTCCTCTAACTTTGTCATTGGCACCAATGTGAACCAAGACTGCTGGGTCACACTAAGCCTCACCCAATACATGCTAAACCCTAGCACCAGGCAGGCAACACACAGTTTGGCATGTAGGGCCTTGGCGACAGATGACCCTATACACCTTTCTAATAATGGAGTCCCCTACCACAACCACCTTCCTAGCCTTCCTGACCCTAAGTTCTTCCTTAGTATTTGAGATGGCAGTCCCCTGGGTGCTCAAGGGATTAGCCCGCTCCATACACGCAAATTCTGAGCTGTCCTCCACATCATCACCTAAGGCGGCAAATCTGTTGGGACGGCCAAGCTGGGAAGAAGCAACGCTACCCTTCTGTCCCCCACTTCCCCTAAAAACCCTCACAAAACTAACTCCCCCTCTCAACCTTCCCTGTCCACTTCCACCCCCCTCTATACTGGCCCTAGGCAGTGCCTGCTGTCCCCCCAGTTTTGCAAATCCCTTCAATGCTGCAAGCTGCCCCATTAGACTCTGCACCCCAGCTTCCAAATGGGCAATCCAGATAGGGAGATCAATTACCATGTTGCAGCAAACCAGCAAATTCATGATACTGCTACAGCAAACTATGAATTTCATGACACTGGTACAGCGAACAGGGAATTTCATGATAATGGTATAACAGCAGTAAACTGCAAATTTCATGATACTAGCAAATTTGGAGGTTCATGATTCTGGTTAAACAAACTGGGAATTTTGTAACACCGGTAAAGCAATCTGGGAATTTCGTGATCCTGGTACAGCAAACTGATCATTTTGCTACAGCATGATACTGCTACAGCAAGCTGGGAAATTCATGGCAATGGTACAGCCAGTGATGACACTAAGCAAATTGAAATTGAAAGGTACTTACTGTTCCTTTACCATTATTTACAGTATGTGTAAAGACAAGTGTGGATGAGGCTTCCTTTGGAACATTTCATTTTTAATGCAATAATGATATAGGATAACTGTTGTATTCTGTTAGATTAACTGGACTTAAAAGGGGAACTGTGTTTCAAAAATGACTTTGATAGGAATTGCAATTTTCATTGTTTATTTTGCATAGTTTTGAAGATATTTACATTTTTGTGAGTGATATGGAAGCAGCATCACCAGGTCCCCTGCACTTCCTGCTTCCTGCTCTGAAACCATGTCAAACAATCTGCCCTGTGTCTCCTCCTCCCCTTTGCAGCCCCCCTGGTCCCTCCCACTCATGGACCCCATAGTCCCTCCAGTTGCAGCCCCCCCCTTGGCCCCATGTGGCCCTGCCCACCCGTGGGTGCCGTGACCCCACCCGCGGGTGCATAAGCCCCCCCCCCCACAGAAAACTCTGTGGAAACCGCCTTTTTAGGCTGAGTGAGAACTCTGCCTGGAAAGGCTGTTTTCACATAGTGGGAAAGTAGGGCTGTATATTCCCTTACCTACTCTGTCAGGACTTCACACAGCAGAAAGTAGGAGAGACTTCCTGTCTCCCTCACACACTGAGGGAGTCTGAGGCTGTGCTCATTGGTGGCACTGTGCAGGAAAAGCCTTAGGAATGTCACATGTCAGCCTCCCACCCATTAACTTTCTGGTCAGTTGTTTCTTTATATCTTGGGCTGTGGTTCCCCTTTAAAGTTAAGTTCTTGAAGATGTTTCGCTAGTCATCTGACTGGCTTTCTCAATTCAGAATGACTTGTACAAGAATCTGTTGGCAATTATGTACCCAGAAAAGTCCCAATTAGCATATCACAGCCAGGTGTTCAGGACCTTTTGAATGCAAGGCGTGATTGCATTGTGGCTAAGAGGTGTTATAGGAACGCCCAGGGAAAGGTGTCAAAACAGCATTGTACATTGTAGACAGTTGGTGTCAAACACCCCCCCCCCCCCATTCAGGCTTAGATTCTTTATTTTCACATAAATGGCCTCCTTGACACCTCTCTTAAACCAGTAGTGTTCCTTTGCCAATATGTTAACATTACAATCGTCAAAGGTATGTCCTTTATCCTTAATCTGCACTTCTGTGCTGGGCCATAAGTTGATGCAGTTCTTGTTTGGTCTACCCCATACAAATTGGAGCACTCTTCACTGCACTGCGTATATGATGTTTCTATTCTTGTATTGAGTCTTTTGGATGTACCAATTGCTGCCTCAGTGTGTTGTTTGGTTTAAAGCAGACAGGGATATGGTGTTTTTTTTAAATTCTTCTTAATTTCTCGGAGACCCCTGCTACATATGGGATGACCATGTTCTTTCTCCTGTCTTGCTTTTCCACTTCACTGTTTGTATTTTTGTTCTTTTCTTTCCTTCTACTTCTGTTGACAAAGGCCCAGTCTGGATATCCACAAGTTTTAAGGGCTCCTCTAAGATGTGTGATATGCTAATTGGGACTTTGCAGGGTACATAATTGCCAACAGATCCTTGTACAAGTCATTCTGAATTGAGAAAGCCAGTCGGATGACTAGCGAAATGTCTTCAAGAACTAAACTTCAAGTCCAGTTGATCTAATTGAATACAACAGATATACCATGACCTGGATGAATGAGGACCTTCACAACAATATTAGATAACAATTCAGAGCTGTAAGCGTGGGTTTAAACAGCAGCCAGAAAAAGAGTACATTTTGCATTCTAAAGTGTAATATACACAGTTCTAAAACAATGAAGTCAGAATAGAGTTCCCTGTCATCCATTCATCTGGTGACAGAACGTGTCCATGACTTCTGATATCTCTATAATTGACAGTAGGGGGACACATTATCCACTGTATTAATGACTCCAAAACATTCTCTCTATCAATTTATCTTGTATCACTTGTACAGTACATTTACTTTATATTCCCGTGGTATGAAAAGCGGTTCACACAACACATTTCTAAGTCTCTTAACATCCTGCAGATGTACCCATGCTGTGTATCGATCTATGAATAAATTGTGTGTTACATTGAATGCACAAGGTTGAATTTTCTAATACATACTATTTCTCTTACATTCCGTGTCCTATATGGGCAGCTTTTTGTTTATATTCCTTTTGTTAAAGGAATCTTAGTTGTTTACTACAGTGTCAATCAGTTATCCAAGGGCTGGTATGTGCTATAAATTACTCTAAACTATACTGTGTTTCAGCCTTAACCCTATAGGAATGTGTCTGATCCCATGCTAGACTGGCTATGCTCTAACACATTGTCATTGTGTTTAGTTCGGTCCAGGAAATTCTCTCATACTGCTTACTGTCAGATGGTCCCTGTTCTCTAGCATTCTAATTCCAATCAAACTGTGCCCGGAAATGCAGTATAGTTAGCAGATGCACCAGAAACACCCTTGTTTTATCCTGTTTTTGGTCCAGGGTGCTGCTAAGTGCTGATACAGCAGGTTAAACAGAGAAAACAACGTTCCTATTGGCGAAACAATGCAACCAGATTGTGTCCTATGATCTTTACAGGAGTTCCTAGTAACCACATGTGATATAGGTTAGAGTTTCACATGATGATCATTGGACACTGTAAACACTCCCTCGGAGCTCCTTTTATATTTATGATTAGTGTAATTACATTCTAATTAGCCTATTCATCTGCATTAACAAACACTCATATATAGGTTTATTCACATTAACAACATCTGTGACACTTTCCTGGAAAAGTCTGTCAAACCCTAATGTTTCTACTATGTAATGATGGATAATGGTTGTTAGCAGGAAAATGGTAAATGTTTGAAAAGTAATTAGCACTGCAGTTAATTAATAGAAACAAACATAAGCCTTTGTGCATGTTAATGAGATACACCCAGTTTAAATAAATAAAACCAAACAGGATAAGCACACACTTCCTACTGAAATGCAGTAATTTTCCTATTTCTAGATAGACATTAGTGTACTAAGCTCTCTATGAAAAGGTGTGTACAACAGCTTGTATTAAGGTAGAATGGTTCTATGACCTATAACAGATGGGTTGAAGCTGGATCACAGGGGTTAATAAACAGTATGCTGGTTGCTGCCTCTGCCATCATCTCAGTGCGACCAGTTATGCAGGCCAGTGAAGATCGAAATTTACTGACATGGCCAATCTTTACCACACTGTCAAATCAATTTTTGACGGAAATTCAACACAAGTCAAATTTTCTTGACTGAAATATCGAGCACCAGATGGCAGACTTCCCACCCTGGCAAATGTGGCTTCTGGGCAGGCTGGAGAAGGGGGCATGGCAGGCGCATGCCATCAGGTAGAGACCCATAGGAGCTGTGGCAAAAGCCTAGCATTTTATAAGATTTGTAGACTTTTAATATGCATTGTATCCACACATAGCCCAGCATACACAAATAATTCCCACTGTACACCAACAGGCACACTCCATCCATTCATCACGAACGTTGCCCGACCAAACTGCCCGACTGAGCGCCAATAGACCTAACGATACTTGCACAAAATATCTTAGTCATGGGTTTCAGGTCAGCCCAATGATTGCCTGTCTGTACGAAGCTTTAAATTTGACCCAGGAGCTGCTGCTTATCAATTTATATAGAATCCCGCAGTATTACAGTGCACACTTGGACATTTTTAAATATAAATTAAGTTAAAAAAAATAATATTCTAATTTTATTTTAAAAAGTTGCACTACAGTTGAATAAATAACATTAAAAAGATCCCAAGTGTGCACTGTAATACTGTTGATATTTTAGCCATGGAAAACTATACCTATTATATTTTCCTTGCCCCTAGACTTTTTACGGCATAAATAATGTCCCCCTTTTATTATGAAATATAAGGATATTACTAGTCAACAAGGGATTCCATTACTATGTAAAAGTATGAGGCATAGCAACGAATATAGTATCTCATCTTTAAGTATTTTTCCATCCTTTGATATAGGTGCAAACCTCATTACAACAGAGCTGCTATGGGCACAGTACAAGGATTGCAGTAGTTGCACAATCCTCTCTTTGTGCATTGCCACAACCACCTTTTTATAGTCTTAGGCGGGGTACACACCATCAGATATTTTTGGCCGACTGACCGATTCATGGCACTTGGTGGTGTGGGGCAGCAGGCCTCGACCGAGGTTGGTTGCCTGTTCGTCTGAATCGGATGAACGGGCGATCGGACATGTCGGTAAATCACGGGCGATCGTGCGGTTTGCTATGGGACTCTGGCGCACTGTTGGGCCGCGAGTGACAGTCATTTGTCCCGACCCAAATGATATATTTTGCACTTGCACTGCATTGCTTACCAGATATTTTAGGATAATTATTTTCACTGATCGACTGCTGTTTCCCCTGGTGCCTCCTCTGCACATGCTCAAGCTTATTATAAGCTCATTGAGCAAAGGGAAGAGGCTGATAACTTTGCCAAAAAAAAAATAGAACATATCATTAAATATCTGGTTACAAATGCGTGCAATAAACTGGTAAAAATAGTTGGGGTTTGCAGGCAGATAAATGACAGATAAGTCAGTTTTTATGTTGTAAGGGTTGACATGCCCTTCAAAGCCACTTTTCTTCTACTGGGTAATAAGCACTTCAGTATCAGAATCATGTAGTATCTACCACTGTTTATACTTTCTCTATTTACCAAAAAATCAATAAACAGGGGACAATCTTAAAATTTGCTAGTCGGTCATTATAGACACATAAATAGTCATCCCAAATCCTCACTTCAAAAATCAATATTGTTGTGTCTAAGGCTTTGTTTTCAATAGAAAGAAGTTTTCTAGCATCAATCAAGAGGAAGTACCATCCTGACACATCACTTCACATCCTCACAAATCAGTCACATAATGTGTCCCATACCGTGACATAAAATGTACTTTTTAATTCAAGTGGTAAAAGGGGCAATAAGGAGAAAAATCGCTTATCTAAGAATTTAGGTACAGGCTCTAATGGCTTTTCAGAATAGTCCTTGTTATTCTCTCACCTACTGGGGTTTTTGTTTTGTTATTTTTTTTATTACCTTGCTTGAAACCTCTTTGCTAATGGTATAGCCGCTCAAGTAGGTAACAGATTTTTCATAAGCTTGTCAAATGAAAGAACAAGAGTCCTGCTGTACACCGGGTGAATTCATCCATACTGAAATCTCAGGGGTCTGGATCAAACAAAAGGCAGCAAACAGAATAAGGTTAAAGGTGTTATCAGGATTAGCAGGTGAAGCGTAATTGAATGTGAACAAAGTTACTATGAACTCAATGTGCTAGTACGTCTAGGAACCATAGTGTTTCTCAAGGGGGAATCACAATGTCACCAAATTGAATCATCCGTTAAACTTGTACTCAGCAGATAAGAAACATGGCTATGATTTCTATAAAATAACCGACGACGCAAACCAAATTGCTTATATCTCTTGTAAAAATGCATTTGCACTGAACCTATTTAAAGGCAAACCTTAGTCATTTTCTAAAAACCAATAACACCAACAAAACAACAGTGTAGCACATTCATTGCTTACCTGTTTACTGTAAAGGTTTTTTTTCTAACAATGTTCTTGGACTATTCCGTACTGAATAACAATACCGTAAGTTTTTTTTTCCTCCTAGTGACCACATGGACCAGCATTACCATTAAAGGATAACTGTGGTCTCCATACAAGTGCCCTTTATTAAAAAGAGCAATTCAACATTTAAATCAACTCTAGAATCATACTTCTATCAGCAATTTATGCAAACTTGTAGCAGTATAAAAGGTGGTGTTTCCAGCTAGCACTGTGAGCTTTGACATCATCAGCACCATTGCTCCCCACCCCCATGCATTAGGCACGAGCATGCCCAGTTGTATCCTACTGCTGTAAATTTCTTTAAAGGTGAAGTTCAGTGCAAATACATGTACTTTTCAGAAAAAAGAGCAGTATTTTTTCATCCCAATAACCTTAATCAGCCCATTTAGCATTTTGTCTGTATAAATGAATGCAACCGGAATACTGACTTCCTGTTTGCAGGACCCTTAGTAGAGACCGTTATGGTTTTGCCCTTGACCCAGCGCCTGGGTTGATTCAGTTGCTCATTAGGGATCTGAGCATCTTTGACCCATCCAACAGCCAATCAGTAGAAATTACTGTTAGGAATATTCCAAGGATGTGGTGCATCTTGGGAAGAAGAAGGACAGTTAAAACCTGAAATGTCAGCTCACTAATGTCAACAGCAGGGAAGAGCAAAGGGTATGAAATTACAACAATTTAACAAATATTGATGATTTCCACTGAACTGTCCCTTTAAATAGCTTCAGAAACGATTGTTGTTGTTTTTATTTTGGGGGGGGGGCTTCTTACACAACATATCATGTGACTGTCACACAATTTCTTCTTTATCCTGACTGTCTTAGGGTAAATTTTCAAGCCTATAACTTGAGAACCTGAAAGGCTAGAGACATCTTCCTATGCTTGTTTGAAATATATATGAGAGCTCCTTTAAATAGAGGACATTTGTATGAATACCACAGTTACCCTTTAAAGAAGAACTATTCTGACACGCCACACATGTACAGTACCCAGAGTGAGGACCTGAACCACTAGGCTCTTCTTACCAAAGAAGAAGTGTTACTTTATCTCGCTGCTCCGATATCTCCCACCTGTCTTGATCCATCAGCCACGAGGTGAATGAAAAGAGATGCTTTTTAAGGTGTGCGTCACCTTGTTGGCCCAAAGCCAAACCCTGAGATACAAAGGAAAGTTTAGGTAACGTTGCTTAACAGGCATTTCCACTCACAAATATAAAATTTGTCCAAGTGCTGGCCCCTATGTATAGTTTTAAAAAATCCTTACCTTACAATCCTGCTCCTTATGGTTCTTCTGCAGTCCAAATCCAAAGTCCAGAGTAGTGGCTGTCTTGGGGAGCCCTTCCCCTTCCTCCTTCCCTCCCTCTGGATCCCATCTGGTTGCCCACCACCAACGACATAATTATACTTGACCGGCAGCCAATCACAGACGCGGCTGCCGGTCTGGCCCCTCTCTGCTGTTTCCGGTTAGAAGAAAGGGAAGAGGATAGTCGTAGGAGCGAAGGGACTGTAAGTAAATATCGGAAAGTTTTTTTTTAGTATTATTATGGTGGTTGGGGGTGGGAAACCCTAAGGGTCATTATATTAAATCTTAGTTTTTTAAGTGGACATGCCCTTTAACTAGGGGATAAGAGAAGTGGGGAAGTTGAGTACAACTGTAATTTAACTGTTGTATATTCTTGATCCTAAAGGTTTAAATTAATGGAAATCTTATCTTTGTGAACATGATACAAGAGACAAAGGGTCTGGGACTTGTGTCTAAAATAGTTTTTTTTCTTATCCAGTTCGTGTTCCCGATAAAGCAAAAAATGTTCTTCTCCTTTCTGCAAATACAATTTAGAAACTAAGAGGCTGATGCATTATCAGGGGGAAAAGTTTGCCCGTGCTATCATTTTGCAGAAACCAACCAGATGTTGGCTTTTAAGGCTGGGTACACACCAGAAGATATTTTCGGCCGACCGACTGATTTACGTCACTTTCGGTTGGTTGGGCGAAAATATCTCCTGGTGTGGGGAGGCCGGCCGCGACCAACCTCGATCGAGCGCTCGGTCGGGACAAATAGTCGCTCCATGTGTATCCAGCCTAACTAGGTTTAGCTACTATCTGATTGGTTGCTTCAGATTAATAGCTCAGTCAAACTTTTGCTTCTCTTAATGCATCAGCAATAACCTAAATTCTTAATATAAAAAGCACCAAGCTTTTATATCTTTCAACTGTTTTATTTTAATAGTAGCAAACCAAACCTTCCAATAAAATCCTTTCATTTTGTTTCAATGGTCCTTTAAAAAATGTCATACGTTGTAAAATTGTGTGAGGTTACTTTAGTTCCTTGTAGACATGAGCACACCAGCTATACATCTGCCCTATCTTTCTGGAACAACCTCAGTCCATAATCTTAAATAGGTAATTTCTAATGTATATACTATTTTCTGGGACCTTTATGATTATGAGTGTTCTAAAGAAATTCAAAGAAGGTCATCTTGGGCAGAACAATGTGTTATACCAATTACACTAGAGAAATAATGTTCCTTTGATTCTGCGTTTTTCTCTCCAAGTTCAAATAGTTGAATCAAAATACATTTAATGAATAAATAACTTTCTGTTTGATGCTGTACATTAAAATATAAAATGACAGAGCTTTCTAACTTACCTGCTTTTTCAAATAATCTTTGATATAAGCTTTCACTTATTAAAACCAATTTAGCACTTTTGTTCATGTACTACTCAAGAATTCTTGTGTATCTCCTATCTTCCCATTATAAATAACTCCTACTGGCATGACATGGTTATAAAATGTATACAGCTTATAACTAATTTGGCTTGAAAACCATTTCTGTTCTTTCTGTTTCTTCTTCTCGTTTTTTCTTGTGATTTTGTGGACTGTGTCTCCTCCCACAATTTTTGAGCAAAGGAAACCATGGATGCATTCCGAAATTATCCACTACTGTAATAATATTTTTTGTCCCAATCTTTTTAATGGGTAGAACCTTCAAATGTTAACATTCTAAGGTTTAAGGACATCAAAAGCCTAGCTGACACTTTCCTAATGAAATGTACCTAGATCTAAAGCTAACTAATTGTGGCCATAGATACAGCAATATTATCGGGTGATAATTGGTATTGGCCGATTATAGCTTTCTATGTGGTGCCTGCCTACCACTTTGTTATAGGGACGGGCAAACATGTTGGCCGATCGATATAATTGCCCACGATCGGCCAATAATATTGATCCATCTAACAAAAATAAAGACACATCTTAGAAATTAAGTCCTAAAATTACAAAATAAAAGCACAATTATAAAAATATTTAGTTACTTACGGTAGAAACAAATTTAAAAGTTAGTTTTACAGTCCAGACACAGGTACAAACACCTACTGATGAACCCATACACTCACACCACCCTTCTGTCTACATAGCAGCCATGCTTAAATCATCAAAAAGGTTAGTTTCACAGTCATAAATACAAAAACATACCCCTAACCCCACACAAACACAGTTACTAGTCCTACATCCTACTTCTATTTCCATAGTAACAATACACACAAAAACACATTTTTATATAGGAAGTTTTAAATTGACATACCCACTTGGGAAATGGTGATCACCAAATAAAGGTATTTAAAATGAAATTTCTCTCACCTGCAAAATGACCTACAAGCAGAGCCGGATTAAGGCCAAATAGGGGCCCAGGCAAAATGGAAGATTTGGGGGCCCTCCATATTTCACTTATACAATGTTTTCGTTTTACCTTTAGGGGAAACTAGAGAATATAAATACATGTACTAATCAACAGTAATTACACCTAAATGTTTATCCTATAGTTCCACCTGGTGGAGACAAGTTAAAAGAAATCTTGAGGATCTTATGTCAGACTGAGCCTGAACACATATGAAATCTATATATTACAAAGCTATGTAGCAGTTCATTAAAGACATGATGTATGACTACATCGAAACAATGCAGCCTGTGTCATGCTTCTGTCACAAACTGCACAAAATTGCTTAAAATGACAATTATACTCACCTTTTTCCCATTCCATAGGTGCATAGAACCTAAATCTTTAAGTCCTCACCCCTAGGTGCTTGCCACAGTATCCAAGATATTGCTTTCTATTTGTCTATATTTCCTAATGGTTACCTTAAATCTGCCAGTCTCTCAAAGATTGAATTCTGTCTGCGTACCCTTAAATATTACCCCTTTAATATTTACACTTCTAGAAACAACATGGTACAGAGCTGCAGAGGGAGGATAATGAAGTGAGCCTGATCTTAGCACAGCTCTGTGCAATGCATTTCTCAATAGTCTACCTATCAGAAAGTAATTGTGTTCTTCACTACGTGAAGGTGTATAAAACATTCAAAGCAGATCAAACATTTTTATTAGTATTAGTATCCCAAACCTATATACTAAAAGAAGGTTGTCGATATGCACGGAGCCTGGACCCAACTGCTTGCGCTGGCCATGTGATATCTTCTAGCCAGATGGGGTGCGTGCGCAGGGGGAGTTGAGCGCTGCAGGTGGTGTGTGCACATGGAGATGATTCCGTATATATTCAGAGGTTTGCTGGTTAAGCACTAACACACTGACAGATAGAAAAAGAGCAGGTGTGAGATCTCACTGAAATCCATTGTATGAAACATGTTGTTACGTAAGGAAGTTAGACTTAAAGTAATTCCATGTTCCATATTGATTTATTTTGACTTAATCCTTTAAGCTCTACCTTCTTTTCTTTTATCTTGTTCAGTTTTGCAGACTGGCCACACACTTTACAAGTGAACTCTACAAATCTACCACAGTAGTGTAATTAGATAATATGCCTAGGAAATCTGATTATTACATGCAATCAGTTGGGCACTAATATTACACAGCTGTGGTAAGATTGTAACAAGATTGTACAATCAGATGGGTTTGCAAGGTATGTGGCAGTTTTACTTTCACCTCCTTATATTTAGTGGTCTTCCTGCCTCCTGCCCATTATTAAAGGACATATACACTAAAAGATAAAAAGTCCCCATTCCCCTCTGTAAGTATAGTGAATTTAGAAACTGCTTTTCCTAATGTTCCCTGTGCTTTTCCTTATGCGCTCATTTTAGGGTTTTAGTCTAGGTTGCCAGGCATCCCTATTGGGGCAGGATTGTCACGCAGTCAGGGTTAATATCCCACCCAAATACCAGCCCTGACAGCCTTACCCCCAGAACGCCCTACCTCCGCTCTGCTCAGTTTTTCCAAGGCCACGCCCCCTCCCGCTTGGGCAAAGATAATATCTGGCAACCCCAGGTTTTAGCACACAATCACACTAGAACTAAAAAGGAAATTTGCTGACCAACTTCTGTTCCTATAGATGCATCCTCACTGCATTGTATCTCGGGAAAGAAAGTGGTTTTGGTCCAAGACGGGAGGCCCTAGTACTTTCCTTACCAAGCACTTTTTTTTTGCAACACAAAGGGAAGGTACAATAACCTACCTGTAGTTATAGAAATGAATGGGGACATATATTTTCAGTTTATAAACCATTTTATCTTTCTGTTCCTCTCCCACTCTTCCCTTTAATATATGTTTCATTTATTCTGTACCTTTAGATTTCCCCCTGCATATACCTTCATTGACGGTGACCTCTGGAACACAGATTCAGTGTCAGGCTGTTTGTTCCTACCCCATGTTTAACTATTTAATTTTCTTCCCTTAACAATTTCCACCAAAATAGCAATACCACATCTGTATCTATTATTCACAGGGAGACGAGATAGCTTATTCTCACCTCCCTGTGAATAATAGAATGCCCAGATTACACAGATAAACGTACCTACTGGTGCTCCATTTGCAGCTTCTCTCCAGCAGGTGGCGCGCCGTCTCAACCATGCTTCATTCCTTTGTGCATGGGCACCAATATTAAAAATAGGAGCACGATCGGGACAGCTTGCTGATCATCTGGAGAGAAGCCGCGAGTGGAGAGTCAGCTGGTAAGTTTATCTGTGTAACCAGCTATAATTCACAGGAAGGTGGTAATAAGCGAACTCTCCACCCTGTGAATAATAGATACATTTATATTTTTAGATAAAATGATGGCTCAATAAAGTTGGCGCTCTGGTTTTTCATTTAGCTTGTGGAATGCTGTAAAAGTCTTTTTAAATATGTAGCGTTCCTAAGAGCTTCCATGGAAACATGGTAAATACCCAGAAATCTTTGTTCCTTATTTGCATATTGCTGAAAACCAGAGGCCTGAACTACACTGATGATGGCTCAATAAAGCCGAAACTGGTCTGTTGTTGGCGCTCTGGTTTTGCATTTAGCTTGAGAAATGCTGTAAAAGTCTTTTTAAAGATATAGCTTTTCTTCACAGACAAACACCATACCCTCAATACGATCCAAGCAAGACACAATGCTGTTCTTTACCCCGCAGATTCTAGCAGAGTTTAAAGGGTCACTATACTCACTGAAACAACTTTGTATAACCTGAAAGTACAATGTTAGGGTAGTACAATGATGTTACTCACATGTGTGTCTGTGCCTGCTTTGTTAGTGAATTTTCAATGTTTAGTAACTGCTCCACAATGGCCCCCACCTCCCTTAGCCACTGCCCACTTGTAATCCAGCCGACACTGGATACATTCATTCACATAATAAAGAGCCTATTAAGCCCGACACTATACAGCTCATTAACATATCTTCCTGACACTGCTGAGAGTGGGTGTGACTGCTGCTGTTAGACACTTCTCCTTCTCCCATTCTAAGTACATGCTGGGAAAGTGGGTGGGGGACGAGCAGCTGCTACTGTGTCAGACACTTCTCCCTTCTGTAGATAGATAGATAGATAGATAGATAGATAGATAGATAGATAGATAGGTAGGTAGATAGATAGATAGATAGATAGATGATAGGCAGACAGATTGAGACAGATAGATACAGATTGAGACAGACAGATACATATTGAGACAGATAGATAGGCAGAGAGACAGAAAGAAAGATAGGCAGAGAGACAGACAGATAGATAGGCAGAGAGACAGACAGATAGATAGGCAGAGAGACAGACAGATAGATAGGCAGAGAGACACAGATAGATAGGCAGATAGATTAATATATAACAGACAGTGATAGATATATAGATAGATAGTAGAGATGGCCGGTTCGCGGACCCGAACCCGGATCCGCCGTGGATTTATCCCGTCCGGATTTTCCGCCTTCCGAACTTCTGAACCGTGGATTTTTTTTTTCAGAAAATTTTCGGAATTACGAGGATCTCCGTATTTTCGAAATACGGAGAAAACGGAGGTCCTCGTAATTACGAGAATTCTCATAATTTCGAAAAATTTCGAAAAAACGAGAAATTCTTGTAAATTTGCGGAATTTCTGCATTTTGGGGATTATTTTGAAGACGGAGCAAGTCACATGTCCCAAATCATCCAATATCTAATAACATGATTATTGCCAGCCCCCTGGGTATAAAAGGCTGCTTCACAGGCGCCATTTTGTCAGTGTGTTGGAGTGTGTTTAGTGGAGACCTGACAGTGTAGGAGTTGGAGAGAGTTTTTTGTGCTTTTTGAGCTTTTTTTGAGCTTTCTGTGTGTGGATTTCAGTATGGTGGTTTAGCACTTATTGTTAGCCACCCCTGTATTCACACATCTTTGAGACCCAACAGTCCTTTTAAGGACGAACCTTGTTGTAACGGAGAGGAGGACCCATCTCTCCACTGAGAATGTGGACCGCCTTACATTCATCAAGATGAATGAGGCGTGGATCACATCTCAGTACAGCACCCCTATTGCTGATGCTGATGCCCGTGACTGAAGGCCTCCTGCCCCTGGCCACCCGTACTGCTCCTTCCGTCTCATTTTCCACCTAGAGGCTTAGCTGATGCCAGCTTAGCTGGCAAATGACAAATTTTTCTTATTGGCAGGGCCATATATGGTCCTACCTTGCTCTACTGCATTCAAGTTGTAAAATAACAAATGCTCTGCAACAACAGCTACTTTGTGGGTAATTTTTCTAAGATTGGGTCAATCCTATTTGGCCTGAGAGCAGTACTTTGTTCTTCCTTCTCTCTCCACGAGGCACCTTTGTGGTGTCACCTACTCTGACCATCTTATACAGCCCCAACAGCTACTCTGTGGCTAATGTTTTCAGCACTGGGTCAATCCTGCCTGGCACTAGAGCAGTACTCCATATTACAAAGTCTGGGCCTGCTGAAACTCAATGGTGCGGTTCCTACAAAGCCTTACCCGTTCACCCGCTTTCCCTTGCATGAAGCATACTCTGAGGGAGAGAAGCCAATGGGGAGAGGGGTATGTCCAGTGGGGCCAAGCCTGCCTGGCTCTTTAACAATGGTGGCAAACTGCAGTGGGACTGCTGTAACTCAATGGTGTGGTTCCTACAAAGCCTTACCCGTTCACCCGCTTTCTCTTGCACGAAGCATACTCTGAGGGAGAGAAGCCAATGGGGTGAGGGGTATGTCCAGTGGGGCCAAGCCTGCCTGACTCTTCAACAATGGTGGCAAACTGCAGTGGGCCTGCTGTAACTCAATGGTGCTGTTCCTACGAAGCCTTACCCTTTCACCCGCTTTCCCTTGCACAAAGCATACTCTGAGGGAGAGAAGCCAGTGGGGTGAGGGGTATGTCCAGTGGGGCCAAGCCTGCCTGGCTCTTCAACAATGGTGGCAAACTGCAGTGGGCCTGCTGTAACTCAATGGTGCTGTTCCTACCCGTTCACCCGCTTTCCCTTGCACGAAGCATACTCTGAGGGAGAGAAGCCAATGGGGTGAGGGGTATGTCCAGTGGGGCCAAGCCTGCCTGGCCCCACAACAATGGTGGCAAACCGCAGTGGACATTATGTAACCCAGTACCCCCATCGCCGTCTTTCCCTTGTTGTGTGCAAACTACTATATAGGGGAATGTGGCCAATGTGGTGTGTGTAATGGCATTATTGGTAAGGTATATACAATAAATATGTTTTTGTCCGAAGTGAATTAAAATATTTTACTACTTATTACAATACAGTAATATAATAAAAAGTATACTTGCCTTCCATCAGTTGCCGCATGGCTTGAACATAATGAGGCCTCTGCCTCTTCAGATCAGACCACTGTCTCTGGAGGGTAGAGACAGTGGTCTGGTAGCCGAAGCGGCGCAGGAGCCGGCGCTGGAGCCCCTCCATAATCCTGCGTTTTCGGCGTCGCACATGATAGGTGCCAGGGGGGAAATCATCGTACCCCCTGGCCAGGAGGTACTGTGTGGCATACATCTGCCTTACAGAACTCGCCATTGTGCAGGCAGGAAGTTCCGGTTCCTCGTTTTTACGAAAATCCTCGTTTTTCGAAAATCCTCGTTTTTACGAAAATCCTCGTTTTTACGGGAATCCCTGTTTTTATGGAAATCCTTGTATTTTCGAAAAATACCATTTTTTTAAATTCACGCTAGCGGACTGTAATTTTTAGGTATTGTAGGCATTGATACGTGTTCTTAAGTTCATTACACAGGTCCCTGAGTGATTAAGTGTACGTTACCAAGGCTATTTAGACCACTTTTAATGCGGATTTTGCCGAACTTTCATTTTAATACGTTTTAACGGGTCCGCTCATGGATTTTCGAATTTACGAATTTGCGGACATCTCTAATAGATAGATAGATAGATAGACAGGAGACCAATATGGTTAATCAGCTCATTATATTTGGGGGTTGTATTAATAAATGTTTTGACATGTGTTGGGAGATCCTAGAAAGAGGTCACTGGAGGGACACAAATTAGCATACCTGGTCTGAGTGACAGGTCTTTCCCTGTACACGCTGTCATTTAAAATGAAGATTTCTGAGAATCTACAGCTCGGATTTCAAATCTGAAAAATTGTGTTGGAGTAGGGGACCATTACACTATCTAAAGGTATGATTTTTGAAAATTTGATTTTTGGAAGTATAGATACCCTTTAAGGACTTCTAAACCGAAATATACACATCACGCCTAAGTCACACCTCCCTTGAACTCACAGACTGGAATAGGCCTTCCAACCCTAAGCCCTACACTTAGGCAATCACTAGACAGACCACTAACTTAAGAAGAAATACAACTCGCAATACAGCAAATGGCTGTTGGCAAAGCCCCTGGCCCAGATGGTCTTCCAATCAAAATATATAAGATATCAGGAACAGATAATACAGCCTTTACTAGATATGTATGTACTACACTCTTATGAACAGGACTCACTCCCCCCTTCACTATATTCAGCCACAATAGTGGTGCTTCCCAAGTCTGGCAAAGATCCAACTGACAAATATTGACCCATTACCGGACTTTGCACGGATCCTACTGACCTATTTCATTACTGATGTCAGACTACAAAATACTAGCCAAAGTGCTGGCAATTATACTACAATCTGTCATATTATCCATCATACACCCAAGTCAAACCAGATTCATGCCTGGTAAATCTACTTCTATCAACCTATGCCGCACATTAATACAATCACAAATAGACCATGATAACGCCGGAAGTCGTATAATATTATCTCTAGATGCGGCCAAGGCATTTGACTCAGTAGAATGCCCATATTTGCTAGGGGTACTCAGAGCATTTGGATTCGGCCCTGGCTTTGTCAGATGGGTGCAACTACTATACTCAGCACCTATGGCACAAGTTCAGGTAAATGGTAGTCTTACTGCTCTGTTTCCACCACACAGAGGCACTTGTCAAGGATGCCCCTTGTCGCCATATCTATTCACACTAGCCATTGAACCACTAGCAGCGCTACTGCGCAAAGATCCCAGGATCAGAGGATTCAAACTAGACGGACATGAGTAGAAGCTAGGCCTATATGCCGATGATGTTATAATGTATATAGACAATTCACACAACGCACTCAAGACTGCCTTTGATCTGGTTACTACCTTTGGTACATTCTCTGGTCTAACTATTAATTGGGGAAAGTCAGAATTATATCTGCTAGACAATCTCCCCCATCGCATTCTTTTGTAACCCCTGTACCCATACCAATAGTTTCCCAATTTAAATACTTGAGTATGACTATCACTAAATCGCCACAGATGTTTTATTCCCCAAATATTGCCCCATTACTGGACTTTGCACGAACAAAAACAGGCATGGAAATACGTGCCCTTGAATCTGTGGGGTAGGCTGCAGTTAGTCAAAAGAGTATTATTACCTAAGATTTTATACACAATTCAACACCCACTCCGTTATATTCCTTTCTCTTTCTTTAAAGAAATTGAATAGTTATATAGTGTCATTTGTCTGGAACAATGGCAGGGCAAATGTAAACACCACCATATTACAAGCCCCCTAAAGATCTCGGAGGCCTAGCACTTCCAAATATACAGCTATACTACTGGGCCTCTCAACTTAGATACCTACAAATTACAATGCGGGGTTAGTACATCTGAAACGCCAACTGAATCTGATTATTTGATGGTGAAATATATTACAGGCCCTTACATGGCATATCTGGAGGCTCCAACACTACATGTAATAGGACAGGGCACTACACTGCACAAACAGTCACAAAAAATCGTCAGGCCAACCTTCTACTGGGCCTGACAGGATTATATACCCATACCCCTCTGTGGAACAATAAACTTCTACCTGAATTATGTGGGATGCCCAGAAGAACACTGTGAGAGGCAGCTGGGGTTAAGGAATTTGGGCACATTGTACAGAACTATGGGTTGGTCCATTTTCAGGCTCTGCAAGAGAAACATAATCTGGACAACAATATGCATTTCCGCTATATGCAATTAGGACATATTCGTCCTGAGTGTATATTGGGTATTGTGGATGAAGAAAATGGTCCAGTTATGAGTTAATGTTCTTGCAAGCAACTCTGTTTTATGCTCGAAAAACAATTGTTATTAGGTGGATGTCATATAAAAAAACAATGGTGAAGACGTGGGTCAAATTAATAAATGGCGACCTCCCCCTGTTACAAATTCTATATAAACACAGGACATGTCCAGATAAAGGTAATTAAATCTGGGGGACATGGATTGACTCCTCGCTCACTGTTAACTAACCAACGCGTGGCGTGCGACAGGTGGAACGGGCTGGCAGATGGTTTGACAGCTAGATGGTTCGACTCTCTACTCACCAACAATTCACTTGTGAATAGACCATGACTCAAATATTACTGTTAAGTACAAAGCATGTCAATAGCCTTGACAACACTACAGAGCAATGTATTGTAACAATTTTGGTGACAATAAATAAAACAAATTTAAAAAAAAAAGATATAACGTTCCTAAGAACTTCCATGGAAACATTGTCTTTTTCCTTATTTAGATAAATTGTTATAGGTTGTATAAAAATTTAAAAATTGAGGCTCTGCTTCTTCTCCTTCTTGGCACCGAACTCTAATGCCTCTGGTAACACTGTCAATCTCTTAAAACTTACTTTGGCACCAACCACAAGGGACCATGGGAAGAAAAAGCCAGCAATATTACTATGTTTAAAAAAAAGGGTGGACATGCTATTTAACTTTGTTTGCTCTAGTATAGGGCTCCCTCCCCCAGCCCCAACCGTTATAGTAATTTTTACAGAAACTCCCCCGATCTATACTTGCCCTACACTATAGAAAATGGGATTTGAGATAGGAGGAGGAAGAGAGAAACGGGAGGGAGAGGGAGGGGAGGGCTGCAGTGCACATGGTAAAATTCTCCCAGAGGAGAGACAGGAGGCAGAGTCCTATATGGACTCTGCCAGGCTCCTGGTGGTCAGTTCTTGGCACTTTGGAGGGACATTACAGGGCAGCCATTTGGAGCAGGGATGTAAGGTAAGGATTTTTCATACTACACAGTGGGGCCAGTAGTGGGTTAAAGTATAGTTTTGGGGGTGGACATGCCCTTTAAAATATAGTAATCAATGTCCTTGTCCCCAAGATGCACAAGCCTACCAGGGGTTTTGCCAGTTTTGTGTTGAAAATCCATCTTTAGTTTCAACTGATGTAATTGTCAACCGGGCGCTCCAGCCTGATACCAGAACAAAACCATTAAGCAAACTTTTTGAAAGATAATGCCACAAACCAGAACACCCAATCACTGGTAAATAATCACCTATGAAATTTTTGAATTCGCACACCCCGTCTGCCATTTTTCAAAAATCTCTCGTGTACCCAGCTTAAGGGTGGCACTAAAGAGGGTGAATGAAAGACAGGGTTAAACTACCAATTCTGGGGCAAAAGTCTGCTGGAGTGGCCCTTGTGTAAGATCAACCCCTATATTATCCAATACATTCCAATAAGCTGAATTAGGCCATGGAATACAATCTGAATGACAGATGACTTAAAAGGATTAAAGCTAGGTGCTAATAATCACTGACAGCCATGGCCAACAGTTTGCCCTTGATTTACCAGCATGCCCAATCGCCCATATAAATGGGTGACCAATATTTGCCTCATCATTCACAAAAACACCACAGATTTTCCAGGCCAGCCGACTGATATACACAACAATCGTTCTGCTCATGTGTACCCAGCCTAAGGAAACAAGAGGTACAATTATCTGGCTCATTATCAATAGGAATATAATCTGACAACAGCAAAATCCATTCAACTTCAATGGAGAGTCAGGTCATTGTGAAAAAAAACAAGCTCTTGAATCACTGTAGTCAGTCCTCTTGAATAGATTTTAATAAGAATCAATGGGATAGATTATTCATATGGTCTAGAAATAGTGCCACTTAAAAGTAAAATATTCTACTATAATTACATTATGGTGTAAAAGGAAATGCACAGAATCAACGCAGTCTATAGTATATAGTATAGATTGAATGATGATTAAGGGTATAGACAATGCATAGAAAACATGGGGAAATCCTTTTCTATGGAAATTGTAGCTAATGAGAAGATGAATCCCATGTTCTCTGTCTAATAAATTCCACATGGATATTGGCATTAAATAAAAACAGAATTTTACAATGGGCCAGTAAGAAAGAATCGAAAGTAGAAGAAAAGAAAAGGAAATGAATGAATGTAATTGGTAGACTATCTATTGAAAGCGGCTTTAGAGGTAGAAATAACAAGAATCTTTTCATAGACCATTCAATTGACCATGTCAGTTAAGTATAAACTACGTCTGTGTTACTGAAAAAAAAACAAAAAAAACCTGTGGTGGATAAAATTACTAGTGACCTAATTGACTTTCTCGTGTGAGATTAAAGCCTCTTTCAAAAAAAATAAAACATTTTATGAGTTTTATAAAATAACAAACAAACCCAAATGACTTTCATGTTATATTTTGTACAAGCATCATTAGTGATACTCACGTTTTGCCACTGCAGATTCAGACTCACCCACCAGGATATGGTGGAAATGCTCTGTGGAATATCTCCCAACAATGGAGTTGGGGAATCCTAGATAAGGGCTGCACCGCCTTAACCCTACAATGCCCCAGCCACCCCCCAGAATACCCAAGCCCCAGCAGGGTGAGTTCCAGGACAGACCCAAATGGAAGGGGTTGTGAGAGATGCAGTGGGCCCACAGTCCATCAAAACAGAGTTCATTTTTGAACAATAAAGTGTCATGGGGAGGGTAAAAAATGGCAAGCTAAAGATACAAATTAAAAAAAAACTATGGTATCTGTAAATGCTGATACTGTGGGTTATTAGGACATGTCCACCCCTAAAACTATAATTATACCTACTACTGGCCCCACTGTATACTTTAAAATGATCCCTACCTTACATCCCAGATCCTTAGGGTTCTTCTGCAATGTCCTTCCAAAGTCCAGGAAATCGAGGAGTAGGAGCTGTCATCCTGTGGGAAAGGTTTCTGCCTCTGATGCGTTCCTCCCAGTTGTTTCAGACATGTGCAGGGGAGCCCCAAACACTTCCTTATTTTTTTAAAAATTCAATGAATTGAAAATGAATCATACTTACAGACCTTCATTCCCACGGCGTCTCCACTGCCGGCAGCCGAGTCTGTGATTGGCTGCCTCTCATTCGATAATAATTGAAAACTCGTTCTGTTTTCGGATCTTCTGGATTTTCCCAAAATCCCAAGATCCGGGAATCTGAAAATGGAATGAAACTGGTGAGTTTCGGCCATCTCTACAAACAGGGAGCCACAAGGAACGCAGGTATGTGTGTATGATTCGGCTTTGATTTTTAAAGAACAAATATAGCATTTAGGTCTGGGCAGTGGGGAACTACATTATATTAAAAGTTAGATTTTGGGGTGGACCAGCAGTCGTACATTTCCAACTGTATGGCTGGTAGTACACTATCAAGTGATAGGACATTACAACTTTGAGATTACATAGGCGATCATACAATTAAGATTGTGTAAATGTGTGATTGTGAATGTAATAATAGATTGTATGATTGCTATAAATTTATAAATATGGCCCAAAGTCAGGAGGAGTGAGAAAGATATGTAAATGATTTACAAAAGGAGGGATAAAAATGGTAAACGATGTTAAAGTGCAGAAAGTTATTTTCCTATGGGAAAAGCCAGATGGTGATAAATCCAATATTTGTATAATATATATTCTTATTTTATTTCTACCCATGCAAAAAGCTAATTAGCATTATGAACAGATGCGGTACATTAATAAAATGAATATTTGAACTTGGCACTATGATCATCTTCCATTTGTGGATATAGGGATATAAAGGTTACTTTATAAACGAAAATTGTTTGTGAACATAACGTACAATGTAATAAAATGTAATATAATGTAATTTTTAAAAATATTTCACTACTAGCTCCATTTTACATGTTTATAGCCCAAGCATATGTATGTGTCTTAGAATATCTACTCCAGTAAGCAGCAGTTTTTACTAAACGGCATTAGTGTTCTAGGGGTAGCTGTTAGTTCACAATTAGATTAACAGGGAAATTCAATAAAAGTTCTTATAGTTAAAAATTTTAGCTAATTTTTCCCCAACCAATCAGATTTTATTTAACATTTGAAAGCTAATATCTGAATGGTTGGGGAAAAACTAGCACCATTTTTAACGATAAGGACTTTTATTGAAACTCCCAGTTAATGTATTTAAGACTTTGACACATTTTCTGAATTAGATCTCGATTTCCAAACAGGAAGTACTCTCATTTCCTGTTCAGTTCCCAGAGGGCACATCTGGAAGTCTTTGTGAGCCTTTTGATTTAATTATTTTTTTACCAAGCTTTTACTCTTGAAGTCTAATATATTTCTTCCTAATGTTAGAATAGTGTGCACATTACAAAGACATCAAACAAAAATGTAATCCTTAAGACTGCCTTTGTCAACAAGATATGACAAAAGAATTTGTCCCCCACCAAAAAAAAAAGTAAATATTGTAAATGTTAAATGTTGTTTTCTATTTGCATAGTGAACACATTTTATTTAATTCCTTAATCTCTCGTGTTCATGTTATTAAGAAGTCTTATGTAATTAACATATTGCCCAATAGCTTTATCGGGTATTACTGCATTTGACAGAATGGAATGTGATGACATAATAGCTGTTCTGTTTAGTTTCCATGCTGTTTACAGAGTTCTAACACATCTTGTGAAAACAGCTACAGTTTGTTCTATACGTCTATTATTTATTAAACTGTTTCTAGCAAGTGCATTGTTCATAAGTTTTTACAATGTGTTAGCGGTAATTAGTGGTCTGTTTTAGCAGCAAAGCATAGGATTGCCTATTGGGATCTGTGCCACAATTAATACAAGGATATTTGAAATGGAATATCATGCAGTACATTTAAATAGAGACACTTATTGCCGTCTATAGATACATTTTTAAATTGAAGACAGTATTGTCCCTTACAACTTATTTACTGTTTTACTGTAATACAGATATACTGTAGGTGATTTACATATGGGTTCTACACAGATCAGCACCTGATGGCTACTGAACAAACATATACCCAAGTGAGCCATCTAGTGATCAGTTTTGAAAACAAATAATCTAATGACTTCGGTTTATCCTTCGGGTTTATGGGGGAAAAAACCCCACCAGAATTCTGAAGGGGAAAAAAAATCCTTCCTGACTCCAAATGGCAATAGAAAATATCCCCGGCTGTGAATGACTACCCTTTTTGGATATTGTAATCTGCAATAATAAGAAACAATAGCCTGGATAAAACCGAACTTAGCTTCCTAATTCATTGATAGCTTATCAATCAACGTTCGATAATCCTCGAAAATACGTTCAGAAACTCGAAAGTAGTCTCCGATCGTATTTTTGAAGATTATCAAACATTCAAGACTATTTCCGATGATTTCTAAAATAGCCTCGAACATTTGATAATAATCGAAAAAAAATTTCCAATCTTTGAGTTTTTCCTGAGACCCGGGATCCGAAAACGGAACGAAACTGGTGAGTTTCGGCGATCTCTAATAGGGAGAAGGTGCTGCACAGTGATGTGGATAATGAAATGGGATGTAGGAAATGAAATTTCTAAATAAATATCCTTTTCTACCTGTCCTAGTTTTGAGTTTCTCTGTCCATCATTCCATATAAAAAGACTTCCTTGGAATCCATTTCCAGATCTTAAACAGAAAATACTTTTTATATAGTATTCATGTTTTATAGATTAATATTGTAAATTATAACCTGTATAGTGAAGGTGCTATATGTGAATATTATTATTACCTGTATGGTGAAGGTAGGTGCTTATGTGGAATATTATTATTACCTGTATGGTGAAGGTGCAATATGTGAATATGTAAATTAGAACCTGTAGGGTGAAGTGCTATATGTGAAGAATATTAATACCTGTATGGTGAGGTGCTATATTTGAATATTATTACCTGTATGGTGAAGGTGCTATATGTAAGAATATTAATATCTGTATGGTGAAGGTGCTATATTTGAATATTATTACCTGTATGGTGAAGGTGCTATATGTGAAGAATATTAATACCTGTATGGTGAAGGTGCTATATTTGAATATTATTATTACCTGTATGGTGAAGGTGCTATATGTGAAAATATATTACCTGTATGGTGAAGGTGCTATATGTGAATATTATTATACCTGTATGTGAAGGTGCTATATTGAATATATTATTACCTGTATGGTGAGGTGCATATTGTAATATTGTAAATTAGAACCTGTTGGTGAAGGTGCTATATGTGAAGAATATTAATACCTGTATGGTGAAGGTGCTATATTTAGCCGTAACTAGCCTCCCTGTGGCGGGGATGGGCAGGCAACCCGCGGCGGTGGCCTGATCAATATTAGTGTGGTGTGCCATAGCCGGGACTACTCCATTACTGGATATCTTATATGGGGAAACTGTTTGTGTTTGTTATTAAACCATCGCAATAATTACTGTTCAATGCAATTAAACTGTTTTATCCTGTTCAAAGGAAGTAGGAGCACTGTCTGCATTGTGCAAGACCACCAGAGTAACCTACTGTGCACCAGACCACCAGAGTAACCTACTGCGTACCAGACCACCAGAGTTACCTACTGTGTACCAGACCACCAGAGTTACCTACTGTGTACATGCTACCCAAATGATCCTATGAAGCAGTGATCTGGTACAAATATTGTTAATTATTACCTGTATGGTAAAGGTGCTATATGAGAATGTTGTTTAATTATTACCTGTATAATGAAGGTGCTATATGTGAATATAGTTCATTATTACCTGTAGGGTGAAATTCTATATGTGAATATAGTCCATTATTACCTGTATGGTGAAAGTTCTATGTGTGAATATAGTCCATTATTACCTGTATGGTGAAAGTTCTATATGTGATATTGTTCATTATTACCTGTATGTTGAAAGTTCTATGTGTGATATATGTTTATTATTACCTGTATGATAAGGCTCTATATGTGAATATAGTTTATTATTACCTGTATATTGAAGATTCTATATGTGACTATTGTTATTACCCTGTATAGTGAAGGTTCTATATGTGACTATAGTTCATTATTACCTGTATGGTGAAGGTTCTATATGTGAATATAGTTATTATTACCTGATAGTGAAGATTCTATAGTGACTATAGTTCATTATTACCTGTATAGTGAAGGTTCTATATGTGACTATAGTTCATTATTACCTGTATGGTGAAGGTTCTATATGTGAATATAGTTTTTATTACCTGTATAGTGAAGGTTCTATATGTGACTATAGTTCATTATTACCTGTTAGTGAAGGTTCTATATGTGACTATAGTTCATTATTACCTGTATGGTGAAGGTTCTATATGTGAATATAGTTATTATTACCTGTATAGTGAAGATTCTATTGTGACTATGTTCATTATTACCTGTATAGTGAAGGTTCTATATGTGACTATAGTTCATTATTACCTGTATGGTGAAGGTTCTATATGTAATATAGTTTATTATTACCTGTATAGTGAAGGTTCTATATGTGACTATAGTTCATATTACCTGTATAGTGAAGTTCTATATGTGACTAAGTTCATTATTACCTGTATGGTGAAGGTTCTATATATAAGGGATAATGCGCCCCTTACAGTGTAATATAAGGCTATTGTGCCACCGAGGAGTTCCCTGACCATATAAAAGCACGAGGCCGTGGGAACTCCGTTATGTTCCAAACTTTTTTCCAAAGTTTGGAACATAACATTAAAAAAACATTGTTAAACATTTTAACAATTTAAATCTTTATCTTAGATATATGTTTAAACATTCATTGTTCAAATGTTAATAAAATTTAGTCAGAATCAGATGTTTGTTTTGGTTTATTTCACTTGTTTTTAGTTTTATAGGCTTTATGTTTACCCCTGTTTGTTATTTTGGTTTATTCCATTTTGTTTGCGCCTCTTTTTTGTTTGCATAATCGTGTGCGCGCCCAGCTGCTCCGCGCGCCCGCCTATTACTTGGTATTGATTTCCTCTATGTGCCGTAAGGGATGGTAATGCCATGCGCGCCAGGCTGTTCTGGGCCGTGTATGCACGGCTGATCCGTTCCTGTCCAGCTCTTGTTTGACATTGATTTTGTGAAATGTTCGATTCCGGGGTGGCTGGATAAGAGTTATATATAGTGATGGCCCAGTTTATATAGTTATATATATTGATGGCCCAGTTTGCGGATCCGAACACGGATCCGTGGCATTTACCACGTTCGCGAACGGCGGATAGGCGGGTTTTCCGCCTTCCGAACTTTTCCGAACCGCGTTTTCGAAAATTTTCGAAATTACGAGGATTTCTTGTATTTTCGAAAATGCGTGAAATCCGTATTTTCGAAAATTTTCGAAATTACGAGGAATTCTCGTAATTTCAAAAACGTGTGAAAATACTATTTTTCGAATTTTCGAAATTACGAGGATTTCTCGTATTTTCGAAAATGCGTGAAATACATATTTTCGAAAATTTTCGAAATTACGAGGATTTCTCGTATTTTCAAGGATTTTTTTCATTTTAATGGGTTTTAATGGGTCCGCTCGAGCCGACCTCAAGCAGACCGGATTTTGCGAAGTTCGGACATCTCTAGTTATATAGGATGTGGAGAGCTGCAGTGCACTAATAATTGAAGTCACTTAGTGACATCACTGAGTGATTCTAATAAGGATTCTCGCCACTGCAGCTCTCCATTGAAAGTGCAGAGACTTGTGTATTATATGAATATTGTTCATTATTACCTGTATAGTGAAGGTGCTATATGAGAATGTTGTTAATTATTACCTGTATGATGAAGGAGCTATATGGGAATATTGTTCTTTATAACTCTGTAGGTGAAGGTGCAATAGGTGAATATTGTTCATTAATACCTGTATGACTAAGTAGCTATATGTGTTGTTCATTATTACCTGTATGGTTTGTATCTCTTTATGAAGGTAAGAGTAGGTAGAAGGTAGAGTTCATCCCGGAATGTGCCTACTACATCTCCCTTTATTTGCATTTACGGCATTACAAAGTGTTATATTAAAGTGAAATAAAATGTGACTTTATATGGAATTTCAACAAATCTCTTTTTACTGGGGCTACTCATTTCTATAGACTCTTCTCAGGTTCACTGTTCCATTCAGTCCGATTAGATGGGGCAAACTTTCGAAAGTTCGGTCCGTTTTCGAACTTTCGAACTATATAGAAAGTTCGAAAGTTCGAAACAGACCCATTAAGTCAATGGGAGCAAATAGTTCGAAAAGTTCTAATGAATAAAAATTAAAATATTAATGGTAACTTAATGTAAATGACTGTGGAACCTGGGAAATGGTCTGGGGAACATGTATCAATATCCAGGACATTCGAAAAATCTATTTTACTCTCACTCGCGCTATTTTCGATTCGTTCGCGCCTAGGTACCATGTACATTTTACTCGCAGATTCGATGCTCGCGTATAGGCTTTAGGACACTTTACTCGTAGATTCGTGTTCCGCCTAGATACCATGTACATTTACTCGCAATTCGATGCTCGCGTATAGGTTTAATGGATACTTTACTTGCGGATTCGATGCTCACTTTCGCGCCTAGATATCATATACATTTTACTTGTAGATTTGATGCTCGCGTATAGGTTTTAATGGACCATTTACTCGTGGATTTGATGCTTGAACGGTCGAACATTCGATATTTATCGAAAGTCCGAAAATATCGAAAATCCCGTCCGGGATAGTTCGAGAAGTCTTTCGAATTCAAATAGTTCGCTCGAACTCGGTTTCGAGTTCTAGTCCATCTCTAGTCCTGATTTAGGATGTCAGAATCCAACTTGGGAAAAGAAAACGTGTCCCTTTATAACAAAGACTCAGATAATGGATGCCTTTCCATGGCCCTAAGATATATTTACACAACCTCTGCAAACACATAAGTGCTTTTACTTTTAATTTGAATGCAGTTTCATTTAATTTTTGTCATTGTTATGTTGTATTTTTTTCATATTTTGTCATATTTCACTTGAGATGATGATGCTGTCCATGGTACTGAATCAAATAAACGGTTTCCTTCATGTGCTCTGATTGACTAGAATTCTTCTTATTAAACATTATGGGGGAGATTTACCCAGAGTCGCTATCGCTCCCAGCAATCTCCCCTCCACCATTTGATATACGTGGGTAAATCCCAAAACAGGTTTGCTATTGTTTAGCGTGACTTTAACTGACCCACAGCATGATTTTGACTCTGGCTATGCGTTAAACATAGCACAAATGCAATATTAAATCAAGAGCCACCGATGTGTGGGTGTCCTTTGCGTAACCTGCACAACCTGCGCTAATATGGAGTTAAGGTTGCACTAACTGATAGCAACCTATTAGCGTGACTTTAACTCTATATTATTGCCCAGTGGCTCTGGGTAAATTAACAACTATATTCGTATTTAGTATAATGGAATCTTTTTTGTGGCAATATAGTATAGTTTTGAGTTGAATAGACACATGTCCAGCCAGTCCAACCTACTCAGCAATACCCACATTTATGAGGGGAAACAATTATTTCCTCACTCCAAGTGGCAATCGGAAATTTCCCTGGATCAACTCTACTTTATGTATCAATACCAGTAACTTGGCCCGTTAATGTATTTATACACAGTAATCATATCCCCACGCAAGTGCCTTTTCTCCAGCGTACATAATTGTAACTTTTCCAGCTCTCTCTTCATATTTAAGCTCCCCCAATGCCCTTATTAATTTAGTTGCCCTTCTCTGAACCCTTTCCATTCAACAATGCCCTTTATGTACAAGGATTCCAAATTGCACTGCATATTCCAAATGAGCCATACCAATGCTTTGTAAGAGGGAGAATAACATTTTCCTCCCTTGAATCCATACCTCTCTTTATACAAGACAATACCATGCTGGCTCTGGCTATTGCCACCTGGCACTGCTTGCTTCCTTTAAGTTTGTTATCCACCAAAACTCCAAGATCCCTTTCCAACAGGGATTCACTTACCACAGAGCAATTTATAGTATAAGTAGCACAAGGATTTCCTTGAAGAATTCCAAAATGCATCACCTAAATTTATCACATTAATCTCATCTGTAGAAAGCAGCCCAATGTAATCAATTTAATCCCCACTCAACGATTGCACATCCTCTGAAGTTTTTAATGGTCGACAAAGTTTTGTGTCGACCATTAAAAAAAGTGGCACCCCACTAGCACTTTAGTCCGTAATGATGAAGCCCCATTTACAACTACTCTCTGCATCCTATTCATTAACCAATTTTCTATACATGTACAAATGTGCCTCCCCAGACCAACAGACTTTAGCTAAATACATTAGTCGCCTATGGGGGACTGTAAAAAGCCTTAGCACAATCCAGGTATACATTACTTTACTGCTATGCCAGAGTCTAAATTTCTACTTCCTCATAAAAGCCAAGCAATAGTTTCTTCTGAGCTGTGATTTCTTTCCTCCACCCAGTATACGCAATAGCATTTCTATTCCCAGTTGCTCTGTAGAGACAGGCAGCGCTCCTTCTGGTAATACACTCCACTTGCTTTACATTAAGTGGATCAGTGTAAGGTGCGAGATGCCACAGGCTCCTTGCATTGTTAGTGTTATCTCCATACATTAACATTCTGTGCATTACCAGGGAAATGCTTTTCTATTTCTGTAGTAGACCAGAGCTATTTACATAGTGTCATGTTCTCAATAGCAAGTAGAGAGAGTTACCCATTCAGTGCAAGAAATGTTGGAACTTTTTTTTGTAGATGCTGCTAGAGTTTAGAAATGTATCATCGATGCAGAGAGATTTTAAAGGTGACAGCCCATAGGAACAGTTCATAAGCAGCATACTGTAAGTCTGTATCAATTGGAGCATGTTACCTTGGTTACCTTCTAGAGGTAACTTATCTAAACATCATTTATACCGTTTGCTTGTGTATTCTGTTGTCTGCAATTGGAGGGTTTAAGAATAGTCCAGTCGGTGTAGAGAGGGTTATGGATATTATTCTAGCTGACAGTATTCCTTACTCACTCCAGAATCGGAGCCCAGCCTCCACTGCTGAAAGAGCCCACCCCGAGAGGTACATGCCTCACCCCTTTTAAATCTAGCACATATAAAAAGGCAGAGCAGATCCAGCTGTGAAATGGCCACTTGGTGGAGCCTGAGTCTTGCACAGACTAAATCCTGCTCTGTTCACTGAGCCATCTTTAACCCCTCAGAGGATTTAAGTCTTTAAAACAATCCCAGGAAAGTAAAATAAACAAAGCAGCATGCTTGTTGTGTTTTGAGAAGCTGCCTTTCCATCCCAGAGCAGGTTCTTCTTAGGGCGCACATGGCTTTTCATACCTCAATCCCAGCTGCAGTGACAGTACGTGTCAGCTGCAAGAGTAACATCCACCACTATGGGCCAGAGGATCACCCAAACTTGTCCCCAAATGGCCACCTTCTGGTAGCTGTTTTCTTAGGAGTTATTGGAAGTCTGGGCTTTTTCAATAACCTTCTGGTGCTTGTGCTTTTCTGCAAGTACAAAGTCCTGCGCTCACCAATTAACATGCTGCTGATGAACATCTCTCTGAGTGACCTGATGGTCTGCATCCTGGGGACACCATTTAGCTTTGCAGCCAGTACACAGGGCGCTGGCTCCTAGGAGAGGCTGGATGTATTTGGTATGGATTTGCCAACACACTTTTTGGTTGAGTTTTTTTTCCTCATTCATTCTGTATTAACTTGTTGATCATGTTACTTTAGACCATTACAGCACAAAATAACAAAGCAAAGTGAAATTATAGAATAATTAGGCATCCATCTATGTGTATTTTACTATGATGATACTGCCAAGTCAGTGTGTTTGCTTGTTTTTTAAAAAGTAAATGTAGATGCACCTTGTGGTCTCTTTTAATGACCAGAACTAACATCCCCTGGAAGAGTAATTAAATTGTGTTTAAAAATAAATATATTTCTATAGGGCTACAGGATGAAAAAATATATGTGCAGTGTGATTGGTTGAAAGGAATAGCTAACTTCCAGAACACAGTAGAAAAAGACACAATTTCAGTGACTTACTTTGTCATTAGAGACTTTCCATGCAATAGAGTTCTGTAAGGGTCTGATTAGATTGTTCGATTACTCTTCCACATGCACAGAGGATTAGTCAAGGAAACAATTGGAAACAATATCCACAGCAGGTCTGTATTACAGTATACGCATCTACGATTCAGAGAGTTAACAAAGCATGTGTTTCCCAGATCAGGCACTTGGCAGAACAGAATCTGTGTCAGAGAAGGATTCTCTTAGTACTCACAGTCTGTATAACCTGGTGCTTCCAAGTGATTGTCACAGATCAAACAGCACAATGACAGGCTTGTCTACCACAAGCTGTGCTATGATTGGATTTTTGCATTTGTCAGCAGGGAACAGTAAGCTGGACAAAAGTGAGAAGTGAATGCATCATACCATACAATATCCCTGCCTGATATGGCTGTAGAGTTATATATTAGGGATGGTTTCCCAAATATAGTGCAAATCTGTTCATATGTCCCAAAAAATAAAAATACATAAAGTTCTGTGTTCATCCTTTACAATAAATGATTGTATTACAGTACATTCTGATTTTGTTTTTATTTAGCTGCCCCATGGTTTATATCTTATGGTAATAATCCACAGTTTGGGACATAAATCTACCCCCACTAAAATGCTTTTACTTTATAAAACTTTCTGTCCCTAAAGCATTCTCAAAACGAAGTCTTAATGGTAACTGAAATAGATCTTTATATCCACCTTCCAATTGCAATAATTCAGATGTTACAACTCCCTTGTGTAGGTTTATAAAACATTTTATATAATGTGTAATATCCTCTGCATTGTACAGTATCAACTTACACCAGGTTTATATAATATTAAAAACACACTGATAAATGCACCTGAAACAGTAAGTAAAGTTTTCTATGGTTAGACTTGAAAAAGTGGCATTATGTAAAAGTAATAATGATCAGAAAATAGATGCAGCTAATCTCACCCCTTCTTTCCAGTCTACTCCATTCCGTCACTGGTGGTCAGCATACAACCAAAAATAAATGTTTGTAGAGGATCCACAGGCAGATATAATCTGCAAACATTTATTGTGTATTCAAGCTTGATAAAAGACGCACACAGCTCCGAAACATGTTGCTGAATTCACATAAAAGTTTTGCAGATATATACGCCCGGGGCTCGTCTACAAATATATATTTTTTTTTATTACACAAGTCCGTATGTGGTGAATGAAGCACAACACACGAGCGTGTGCACATACGCGGCGAATGGGCATTTTGCCCGCTAATCATACGCTCAACCATCATTTGTCCAATCCGCCATGGCGGATCAATAAACAATGCTAAGCGGACGTATACACAAATGCGACTATCGACCAAACGCCCATTGACTAAACGTAGGGCTACTGACATGTATATATTAATAGATTGGAAAAGTCATTTTTCAGTTTACTATATTTTTATTTTCTAGAGAACAGTTTCATCTTTAACTCATTTGGATCATAATTGAGATTACACAAACAGTAGATAAGGAGGTCTGACCAGTAGCCTTGAATTGCTCTGCATGTAGATTTCTCACAATAGTTATATAAAATGCTGATAGCCAGTATTACAAAAAGGGAGATGTTAGATTTGCCTCTGTATACCTGCCATAAGGAGAGTATGAGCAAGTCCCTACACTGGGCAGACAATCTAATGGGATAGTGAGGAAAATTCAGAATTCATTTTCAAGTATAAGTGCTGCAATTCACATGGCTAGCAAGTATAGAGAGTTGAGTAAGTGCAAGATATATGTGAAAGGCTATTATGGTGCTAATGCCTTCAAAGGCAACTTTGAAATTGGTTTTAAAGGAGGGGCAGTTCTTGATGGAGAAGATTGTAAAGAACAGCAGAGCAATGATACGGCAATTTGTAGCAGATAGGATTGGCATTCAATTAACAAAAAATTCGGGTCAAGTAAAAGCATTGAAGAAGACAAGGTCAAAGCAGTGGTCATCACTATTAATATGTGACTATAGTTCATTATTACCTGTATGGTGAAGGTTCTATATATAAGGGATAATGCGCCCCTTACAGTGTAATATAAGGCTATTGTGCCACCGAGGAGTTCCCTGACCATATAAAAGCACGAGGCCGTAGGGAACTCCGTTATGTTCCAAACTTTTTTCCAAAGTTTGGAACATAACATTAAAAAAACATTGTTAAACATTTTAACAATTTAAAATCTTTATCTTAGATATATGTTTAAACATTCATTGTTCAAATGTTAATAAGAATTTAGTCAGAATCAGATGTTTGTTTTAGGTTTATTTCACTTGTTTTAGTTTTATAGGCTTTATGTTTACCCCTGTTTGTTAATTTTGGTTTATTCCATTTTGTTTGCGCCTCTTTTTTGTTTGCATAATGCGTGTGCGCGCCCAGCTGCTCCGAGCGCGCCCGCCTATTACTTTGGTATTGATTTCCTCATGTGCCGTAAGGGATGGTAATGCGCATGCGCGCCAGGCTGTTCTGTGCCGTGTATGCACGGCTGATCCGTTCCTGTCCAGCTCTTTGTTGACATTGATTTTGTGAAATGTTCGATTCCGGGGTGGCTGGATAAGAGTTATATATAGTGATGGCCCAGTTATATATGTTATATATAGTGATGGCCCAGTTTGCGGATCCGAACACGGATCCGTGGCAGATTTACCACGTTCGCGAACGGCGGATATGGCGGGTTTTCCGCCTTCCGAACTTTTCCGAACCGCGTTTTCGAAAATTTTCGAAATTACGAGGATTTCTTGTATTTTCGAAAATGCGTGAAAATCCGTATTTTCGAAAATTTTCGAAATTACGAGGAATTCTCGTAATTTCAAAAACGTGTGAAAATACATATTTTCGAAAATTTTCGAAATTACGAGGATTTCTCGTATTTTCGAAAATGCGTGAAATACATATTTTCGAAAATTTTCGAAATTACGAGGATTTCTCGTATTTTCAAGGATTTTTTCATTTTAATGGGTTTTAATGGGTCCGCTCGAGCCGACCTCAAGCAGACCGGATTTTGCGAAGTTCGGACATCTCTAGTTATATTAGGAATGGAGAGCTGCAGTGGCACTAATAATTGAACTAGTCACTTAGTGACATCACTGAGTGATTCTAATAAGGATTCTCGCCACTGCAGCTCTCCATTGAAAGTGCAGAGACTTGTGTATTATATGAATATTGTTCATTATTACCTGTATAGTGAAGGTGCTATATGAGAATGTTGTTAATTATTACCTGTATGATGAAGGAGCTATATGGGAATATTGTTCTTTATAACCTGTATGGTGAAGGTGCAATAGGTGAATATTGTTCATTAATACCTGTATGACTAAGTAGCTATATGTGTTGTTCATTATTACCTGTATGGTTTGTATCTCTTTATGAAGGTAAGAGTAGGTAGAAGGTAGAGTTCATCCCAGGAATGTGCCTACTACATCTCCCTTTATTTGCATTTACGGCATTACAAAGTGTTATATTAAAGTGAAATAAAATGTGACTTTATATGGAATTTCAACAAATCTCTTTTTACTGGGGCTACTCATGTCTATAGACTCTTCTCAGGTTCACTGTTCCATTCAGTCCAGATTAGAGATGGGCAAACTTTCGAAAGTTCGGTCCGTTTTCGAACTTTCGAACTATATAGAAAGTTCGAAAGTTCGAAAACAGACCCATTAAAGTCAATGGGAGTCAAATAGTTCGAAAAGTTCTAATGAAATAAAATTAAAATATTAATGGTAACTTAATGTAAATGACTGTGGAACCTGGGAAATGGTCTGGGGAACATGTTCCAATATCCAGGACATTCGAAAAATCTATTTTACTCTCACTCGCGCTATTTTCGAGTTCGTTCGCGCCTAGGTACCATGTACATTTTACTCGCAGATTCGATGCTCGCGTATAGGCTTTAATGGACACTTTACTCGTAGATTCGATGTTCGCGCCTAGATACCATGTACATTTTACTCGCAGATTCGATGCTCGCGTATAGGTTTTAATGGATACTTTACTTGCGGATTCGATGCTCACTTTCGCGCCTAGATATCATATACATTTTACTTGTAGATTTGATGCTCGCGTATAGGTTTTAATGGACCATTTACTCGTGGATTTGATGCTTGAACGGTCGAACATTCGATATTTATCGAAAGTCCGAAAATATCGAAAATCCGCGTCCGGGATAGTTCGAGAAGTCTTTCGAATTCAAATAGTTCGGCTCGAACTCGGGTTCGAGTTCTAGTCCATCTCTAGTCCTGATTTAGGATGTCAGAATCCAACTTGGGAAAAGAAAACGTGTCCCTTTATAACAAAGACTCAGATAATGGATGCCTGTTCCATGGCCCTAAGAATTATTATACAACCTCTGCAAACACATAAGTGCTTTTACTTTTAATTTTGAATGCAGTTTCATTTAATTTTTGTCATTGTTATGTTGTATTTTTTTCATAATTTGTCATATTTCACTTGAGATGATGATGCTGTCCATGGTACTGAATCAAATAAACGGTTTCCTTCATGTGCTCTGATTGACTAGAATTCTTCTTATTAAACATTATGGGGGAGATTTACCCAGAGTCGCTATCGCTCCCAGCAAATCTCCCCTCCACCATTTGATATACGTGGGTAAATCCCAAAACAGGTTTGCTATTGTTTAGCGTGACTTTAACTGACCCACAGCATGATTTTGACTCTGGCTAATGCGTTAAACATAGCACAAATGCAATATTAAATCAAGAGCACCGGATGTGTGGGTGTCCTTTGCGTAACCTGCACAACCTGCGCTAATATGGAGTTAAGGTTGCACTAACTGATAGCAAACCTATTAGCGTGACTTTAACTCTATATTATTGCCCAGTGGCTCTGGGTAAATTAACAACTATATTCGTATTTAGTATAATGGAATCTATTTTTGTGGCAATATAGTATAGTATTTGAGGTTGAATAGACACATGTCCAGCCAGTCCAACCTACTCAGCAATACCCACATTTATGAAGGGGGAAACAATTATTTCCTCACTCCAAGTGGCAATCGGAAATTTCCCTGGATCAACTCTACTTTATGTATCAATACCAGTAACTTGGCCCGTTAATGTATTTATACACAGTAATCATATCCCCACGCAAGTGCCTTTTCTCCAGCGTACATAATTGTAACTTTTCCAGTCTCTCTTCATATTTAAGCTCCCCCAATGCCCTTATTAATTTAGTTGCCCTTCTCTGAACCCTTTCCATTTCAACAATGCCCTTTATGTACACAGGATTCCAAAATTGCACTGCATATTCCAAATGAGGCCATACCAATGCTTTGTAAAGAGGGAGAATAACATTTTCCTCCCTTGAATCCATACCTCTCTTTATACAAGACAATACCATGCTGGCTCTGGCTATTGCCACCTGGCACTGCTTGCTTCCTTTAAGTTTGTTATCCACCAAAACTCCAAGATCCCTTTCCAACAGGGATTCACTTACCACAGAGCAATTTATAGTATAAGTAGCACAAGGATTTCCTTGAAGAAGTCCAAAATGCATCACCTTAAATTTATCAACATTGAATCTCATCTGTGAATTAGCAGCCCAATGTGATAATCTATCTAGATCCCCCTGCAACGATTGCACATCCTCTGAAGTTTTTAATGGTCGACAAAGTTTTGTGTCGACCATTAAAAAAAGTGGCACCCCACTTAGCACTTTAGTCCGTAATGATGAAGCCCCATTTACAACTACTCTCTGCATCCTATTCATTAACCAATTTTCTATACATGTACAAATGTGCCTCCCCAGACCAACAGACTTTAGCTAAATACATTAGTCGCCTATGGGGGACTGTATCAAAAGCCTTAGCACAATCCAGGTATACTACATTTACTGCTATGCCAGAGTCTAAATTTCTACTTCCTCATAAAAGCCAAGCAATATGTTTCTTCTGAGCTGTGATTTCTTTCCTCCACCCAGTATACGCAATAGCATTTCTATTCCCAGTTGCTCTGTAGAGACAGGCAGCGCTCCTTCTGGTAATACACTCCACTTGCTTTACATTAAGTGGATCAGTGTAAGTGCGAGATGCCACAGGCTCCTTGCATTGTTAGTGTTATCTCCATACATTAACATTCTGTGCATTACCAGGGAAATGCTTTTCTATTTCTGTAGTAGACCAGAGCTATTTACATAGTGTCATGTTCTCAATAGCAAGTAGAGAGAGTTACCCATTCAGTGCAAGAAATGTTGGAACTTTTTTTTGTGAGATGCTGCTAGAGTTTAGAAATGTATCAT